>JAMWET010000105.1:17500-31512 GCA_024036415.1 Prochilodus magdalenae | reverse complement strand
GATTAACGTAGCCACGTATGCGGTTCTAGTGCCTGGAGCATTTATGGTAATTTCATGCTGGGGTTCTAGTGTCTTGAGGATTTAACAAAGTCCAGTACCCTGTTTGAGTGCCTGGAGCATTCATGGTAATTTCATGCCAGGGTTCTAGTTTCTTGAACATTTAGCGTAGCCACGTTCCTGGTTCTAGTGCCTGAGTATTTATGGTCAGTTCATGCCGGGGTTCTAGTGTCTTGAGGATTTAACGTAGCCACGTTCCTGGTTCTAGTGCCTGAGTATTTATGGTCAGTTCATGCCAGGGTTCTAGTGTCTTGAGGATTTAACGTAGCCACGTTCCCGGTTCTAGTGCCTGAGTATTTATGGTAATTTCATTCTGGGGTTCTAGTGCCTTAAGGACTTAACGTAACCACTTTCCCGGTTCTAGTGCCTGAGTATTTTTGGTCATTTCATGCCAAGGTTCTAGTGCCTTAAGGACTTAACCACGTTCCCGGTTCTAGTGCCTGAGTATTTTGGTCATTTCATGCTGAGGTTCTAGTGTCTTGAGGACTTAACAAAGTCACATAACCGGTTCTAGTGAGCATTTATGGTAATTTCATGCTGAGGTTCTAGTGTCTTGAGGATTTAACAACGCCACGTTCACGGTTCTAGTGCCTGGAGCATTAATGGTAATTTCATGCCAGGGTTCTAGTGTCTTGAAGATTTAACAAAGTCCAGTACCCGGTTCTAGTGCTTTGAGCATTTATGGTCATTTCATGCAGAGGTTCTAGTGTCTTGAGGATTTAACAAAGTCACATAACCGGTTCTAGTGCCTGAGTATTTATCATAATTTCATGCCGGGGTTCTAGTGCCTTAAGGACTTAACGTAGCCACGTTCCCGGTTCTAGTGCCTGAGTATTTATCATAATTTCATGCCGGGGTTCTAGTGTCTTGAGGATTTAACAAGGTCCAGTACCCGGTTCTAGTGGCGTAAGCATTAATGGTAATTTCATGCCAGGGTTCTAGTGTCTTGAGGATTTAACGTAGCCACGTTCCCGGTTCTAGTGCCTTGAGTATTTATGGTAATTTCATGCCAGGGTTCTAGTGTCTTGAACATTTTAATGTAGCCATGTTCCCGGTTCTAGTGCCTGAGTATTTATGGTAATTTCATGCTGGGGTTCTAGTGCCTTAAGGACTTAACGTAGCCACGTATCCGGTTCTAGTGCCTGAGTATTTATGGTCATTTCATGCCAGGGTTCTAGTGTCTTGAGGATTTAACAAAGTCCAGTACCCGGTTCTAGTGCCTGAGTATTTATGGTAAGTTCATGCCAGGGTTCTAGTGTCTTGAGGATTTAACGTAGCCACGTTCCCGGTTCTAGTGCCTGGGTATTTATGGTCATTTCATGGCGGGGTTCTAGTGTCTTGAGGATTTAACAAAGTCCAGTACCCGGTTCTAGTGCCTGAGTATTCATGGTAATTTCATGCCAAGGTTCTAGTGCCTTAAAGACTAAACATAACCACGGTTCTAGTGCCTGAGTATTTATGGTAATTTCATGGCGGGGTTCTAGTGTCTTGAGGATTTAATGTAGCCACGTTCCCGGTTCTAGTGGCTTAAGGACTTAACGTAACCACGTTCCCGGTTCTAGTGCCTGGGTATTTATGGTCATTTCATGCCAGGGTTCTAATATCTTGAGGATTTATCGTAGCCATGTTCCCGGTTCTAGTACCTAAGTATTTATGGTAAGTTCATGCTGAGGTTCTAGTGTCCTGAACTCGTAACATAGTTCTAAAACACTGACATACCGGACCCTTACTAGAGCCACTGTGTATGACCTCCATACCTGGAGTTAGACCACCACGGTGAAGCGCTGGTACCTCAGTGCCCACACGGTGCTGTTACCCCCTAGGTGAACAGTGTTGAGCTATTGAAGGATTAATGAAGTGTTCAGTGACTGAGCACACACGTCCTCCGTTACACGTGTATTAAACATCACGGTGCTAAACCTCTGCACGGTTCTGTAGGTGGGTATGTTAAATATGCGCACTCCAGCGGGACCCTACGGGGTATTCCCAGCAGGTGCTCAGTCAGGGACTCCGTCAGGTCTCTAACTACGACAGCTCGGGTTCTCCTCTCAGGTATGGCCCCCGTAGCTGTTCTGCAGTCAGGTTTGCTCGTTACTCACTCAGAACCCAGGGAGCTCCATTAGCATGTCTCTCCAGCAGCAGCCTCAGGCTCCACCCCCACTGATATTTAATATTCTAGTAAGGAAGTGATTACCGCAGCGGAGATACTGGAGCCAGATACCGTTGGCTGAGTATTCCCGTGGTGACGAAATGCACTACTCTGATTGGACGAGCCGGTCAGGCCTTGTTTCTGGCGTGTGTCCCTTAGTCCCAGTCCCAGTCCATCCAGTCCAGTACAGGTTTATGAGCCAGGCCTGTTGTGTGTTAGGTCATGTGCTACTCTGTGTTGCAGCTTTGCATCCCACAGCCTCAGCTGTACAACAGAACCGGTGTTCCCTCACCTAATGGTCATAGAACCATTGGGAACCGTCGCTCCTAACTGCTGGCGTAGTCGCTGTTCTACAGGTCATCCCAGCTTGTCATCGTGTTCTAGAGTGGATTGTGGCACCTCTTTGGGAGGGCAGGTGAGCATGTTTAGGTGTACCAGGTCGTTTTGGACCCCCAAGAGGCGTGGCCACCACTCTCTGGGTCATGTAAAGGTGTTCGGAGGAACCCTCCAGACGCCGCCTGGTGGTGCAGTCTGGGTTGCCGACTGGGTTACTGTAGTCTGGATGTGGTGGAGTCCTGTCGATGCAGCCGGGGATGCTTGTTGCCAGTGGTGTAACACTAAGTGCCGGTCACGTTCCCATTGTACCCGTCTTGCTTTGGCCGTTCCCTGTCCGCAGAACTCCAGACATACCAACTCTGTAGATACACAAGTCTTAGGTGGACTGGTCAGGCGTTTTTGTGAGGAGGCATATTTGGAAAAATTGGATATAGTTATTGATGTCTTGATCCGTCTAACATTTAACCAGTCTAACATTATTAATTAATTGTTATTTATTATTTGTTATAATTTCTGTGTTACCTATATAAATATACATATACACAAAATATATACACAAAAAATAGAGTATATAAAAACAAAAACAAAAACAAAAACAAAATATATTAATATGTATATGTATATTAATTATTTGTTACAATTATTTTTATTTATTAAATCTTTTTATATTAATTTTTTTATTTAAAAATAAATATACATTTTTATTTATTTAATTATTTATTATGTTTTGTAATTTGTATAAAGAGGAATATATAAGTAAATAAAATATATATACAATTATATATATAAAATTATGTAAGTTTTGTAAATTATGTATATAATTATGTATAAAACAATTATTTTTATTTATTATTAATTTATTTTTTATTTACTATTATTTATTATAAATCACTATATATATATATATATATATATATATTTATATATATATATATATATATATATATATATATATAATTTTTTTTTTTTTTTTTTTTTTTTTTTTTAATTACCGCATTTTAAAGAACCAAAAATACAAAAAAAGGGAACACGTGTTTGGAGCTACGGTGCACAAAACCACAGTACAAGAGAACCACAGAATCCACCACCTGAGAACACAGCTCACTCATTCAGTGCCTTCAAAGGAACATTTGGATGTCCTGATCCATCCCAAGCCAATGGAAAGGCGGCTTCCACGAAAAGGAAGCTCCTGGCTTGGCCCTGATGTCCTGCAAGGTAATGAATTCCACTCGCCGGTACCATCTCTGTTTACTCCAGAGGCCTTTACAGCAGCCCATCTTTGTTTGTCTCACTGTTTGGTCAAAGCCAGGACTGAAGACTCAAAGTCACGTCTAGTTGGACATCTCAGTCCTAGCTGACTCACAGCCTTGGCAAAAGAGTCCCTGATGAGGCATCTGCCTCAACACCCTTACTGCCTGCAACGTGCTTCAGGTCGAAACTACAGGGGGGCAGGTTTCAGTCCAACGTCGTTCTCAGGTATCTAGTACGTTCTCTGCTTTAAAGCTCTGAGCCTCTTCTTCGCCGACAGATGCTAATGACTACAGGGCACCCAGACCCTCCAGCATGGCACCAGTGGAACGGATCGATGGCTTTGTAAAGTCTGAGTGTGCAAATACAACACGGCCGTTATTTCGAGGGCTGAATCACACCGTCGGCCCAAGCTGAGGGTGGTGGTCTCCTATAGCGACCTGCTTTCTTCTCGTTCTTTGATTTTCCTCTTCGTTATTGATCAGCGGTGTGGGAAACCAGGGCTGTGGAAGAACACCTTGGTATGAAGTGCTGGTAATAATATATCACTCCAGCAATTGATGAAACCTTCCTCACAGAACGAGTGCACCGCAAACCTCCCACGATGTCTAACTTGGACATGTTAGATTTTACTCTGACCTTCCTGACCTCTACAGCAATGCATGGCCAGCGTATCTATCCCCAGGAAACCTGACAGAGGTGTGCAGGAGATAGCACTTTGAGTTTGTGGCTCAGTTTGAGTTTGTGTTGGCACAGTATTGGGTTCTCTAATTCCAGCCTTGCCAAAGCCTCTCTTTCACTAGTAGTGGACACGACCAAGTGCTGAAATTCAAATCACCAAAAATACTGGACACTGTTTACAGACGCGGGGCGTTCCATAACCCGCGGGGCATTCTATCGTACTCGTAAAGTCCGAATACGGTAGGAAAGGAGTGTACATCTTGGCTTCTTCACACATAGAGATATCAAAAATGCCCAATATGAAGTCACAGTGCTGAGCAATGTGTCGCCCCCTAGTGGCACCCAGCGGACTGGTGTAGAAATGAGTGTGCGACTTTGACAGTTCAACAATCACAGTGATTCCCTCCATGGGTCATCCTGTTAGTGCAGCACCATCGGCAGACGGCTGCACCGCGCAGAACTACACCCACACAGACCGTTACCACGACTGTCCCTAACACCACGTCACCGTCACCAAAGACTGCAGTGGTGTCGTACCAGACTGTCATGGAGTGACTCAGAATGGCAGCGGGTCATCTTCAGTGACGAGTCCCGCTTTAGTCTTGGTGGAGACGCCCAACGAATCCATGTGTGGAGGCACTGTGGTCAGCGCCAAGATGGACTGGTGTGGAAATGAGTGTGCGGAAAGTGAATCCTCCCACTTTTCTTCCATGACCTCTCTAAGGGGGCTATATACCCTCACAGATTTCCCTTGCCCTTCCATTTCTACCCAAGACCACCTTTGCCGTTGGTTGTGCCCAGATGGGACTCTTCGTTAGGGGAAACAGAAGGGTTGTACAGCGGTAAGGTGAACGCAGTATTGAAGTCCTTTTGCTTCTCGGCAATCCAGAGTAGACTTTGAGAACACATGGTTGCAGTTGATAAGCAACCCCCCTACCTCTTGGCATCACCAGCCAGGCCGGGTCACCCCAGCATTCCACTTCTCATGACTATCTGTCCTTCTAGCATTACTAACTGTACTCCGGTGAGGCAACACAGAATTGATCTGAGCTCTGAGTTTGTGCTGCCATGTCCTTCCTCGTCTTGTTATCTCCCTGTATCTGCTCGGAGATATGCCGGCCTATCCGTTGGCCCAGCGGAGCAGTGAGTGCTACGGTGTTGTTGCACTGAACAGCTGCCATAGTTAAATGATAGGCTATCGCCACGAACACTCTCTCCACAGTTACCACAGTTGCTGCTCAACGGGACTTCCAGGAAGCGCAGTGCAGGGGCTCGGTTGCACACACTGACGAGAAACCAATGACAAGCAACACTGGAACTATAGGAAGTAAATGTTAATGACCATGTTAATGACCTTAATGACCTCTGATGACCTTAATGACCTTTGGTGAATAATAAAACTGTATATTCTATACGCAGCTTGTTTATTAGCAGTTCTGAATGTTGCACAGGGACAATGTGAAAACAGCATGTAACTAGAAGTATAGTTACTCCTGCTCCCCTGCTTTTCAATGGTCAGGACCCCCACAGGACCACCACAGAGCAGGTACTATGTGGGTGGTGGATCATTCTCAGCACTGCAGTGACACTGACGTGGTGGTGGTGTGTTAGTGTGGGTGGTGCTGGTGTGAGTAGATCAGACACAGCAGTGCTGCTGGAGTGTTGAGACACTGTGTCCACTCACTGTCCACTCTATTAGACACTCCTACCTTGCTGGTCCACCTTGTAGATGGACAGTCAGAGACGATAGCTCATCTGCTGCTGCACAGTGCAGTGTTGGTCATCCTCTAGTCCTTCAGCAGTGGGCACAGGACGCTGTCCACAGGACGCTGACCTCACAGGATGCTTACCCACAGGACGCTGCCCACAGGACGCTGCCCACAGGACACTGTCCACAGGACGCTGTCCACAGGACACTGCCCCACAGGACGCTGCCCACAGGACACTGCCCACAGGACGCTGTCCACAGGACACTGCCCACAGGACGCTGTCCACAGGACACTGCCCCACAGGACACTGCCTCACAGGACGCTGACCTCAGGACACTGCCCAAAGGGTGATGTCCACAGGACACTGCCCACAGGACGCTGCCCACAGGACACTGCCCAAAGGGTGCTGCCAACAGGAAGCTGCTAACTGGATAGTTTTGGTTGGTGGACGACTATCAGTCCAGCAGTGACACTGAAGTGTCCAGCAGCACTGCTGTGTCTGATCCACTCACACCAGCACCACCCACACTAACACAGCTCCACCACGCCAGTGTCACTGCAGGGCTGACCTGCTCTGTGGTGGTCCTGTGGGGGTCCTGTGGGGGTCCTGCCCATTGAAGAACAGGGTAATACAGTATACAGAGACACAGATGGACTACAGTCTGGACCTGTACACCTACAGAGTGTCCTGTACGGTCAGTGGAGCTGATACGAGTGTTGAAGCCCATGCGAGCAGGTTAGATGTGTGTTTAAGGGTCCAGTGAAGAATTCTTCGTTCTCTCCTCCCTGAGAGTGAGCCGGGCTTACTCAGACAGGTCAGCGGAGATTGGAGGGTGAAAGTCGCTGACAGGCAGTAATACACCGGTGGCAACAAAGCAAACACTCTCAGCTGAAACTCCATTATCAGACAGCAATACCCGACATTCAGCGTACTGGATGAAGCCGGCAGCGCTGCGAGTAAACAGGTCACAGCCATGGATGTCTGGAAGTGAGCTCAGTATATGAGATATGCCAGTGATGTGTAATAATTACATGCTATTTAGCAATAACAGTATTCAGAAACTGCTGCTGTCCTGCAGTCAGAAATGACCAGCCTGGAGAGACAATCAGTGACATCAGGCCTGAGCACAGACGCTAATTAAATGGTGGGACGTTCTGAGCCAGAGCTGCTCACGGTGGTGGTGAACCAGACGCTGAAAGAGTTGCCAGATGCCCGAGACATTGTTACTGTACCTAACTGACCCAACAGCCATGATCATGGACATCCAGCGAGCAGTGGTGTCCTCCATGAGTCCTCCTGTTAGTGCAGCACCATCAGCAGACGGCTGCACCACGCAGCACTACATGCACACAGGCCGTTACCACGACTGTCCTTAACACCACGTCACTGCCTGGTATCGTACCAGACTGTCATGGAGTGACTCAGAATGGCAGCGGGTCATCTTCAGTGACGAGTCCCGCTTTAGTCTTGGTGGAGACGCCCAACGAATCCGTGTGTGGAGGCACCGTGGTCAGCACCAAGATGAACGGTTTGTCGTCACACGTCCAGAAGGCCTGGTGTCCCTCCACCTCCACCCCTACCGCACCATCTGCAGGAACGGTGTGAGGATGTTCAAGCTGCATGGGATGGATTATCACAGGACTCCATTAGGAACCTCTACAGCTCCATACCGAGACGTCTAGTGTTGGGTTAGCAAACACGCAGATTGGCTTCCTGAACAGCACCAAGGTTCTAAGAAGCCTGAGCTGAAGCAACCAGGGTTGCTATGGTTCTCCTGTTTATGCTGGTGGTAGCTTGGCTGATGACGAACGCCACAATCTGAGCTCTTGTGCTACTTCCCGTAAGCTGGAATGTAACCACAAGCTGAGGTAAACCTGAAAGTCAGAGGCGGTGGTTTGCCTCATAAGATATGATAGTACACTAGTAGAACGTTCATGTACCTCCGGGAAGGGGTCCGACACACAACCGACACGTGCCATGTCCATCAGAGAGGTCCCAACTCCAAATCCTCAAAACTCACATGGCATAGCTATGAAAATACAAGCAGAGTGAACCATTATGGGACCGTCATGTTCCCCAACGGTACCCTTCAGGTCGAGGCCCCAGTCTTGGGGGCAGCTTAGTACCTTTCCTGGAGACGTATTTGAAGTTGCATGACGTTGGTAACCCAGCATCATCAAGAAACGTACATCTTGAATATATGGAAGCTGATAGAAAATGGTGAGCACAAAGACGGGAAGTGCTGGAAGGGATCTCGCCAAGGAATTCCAATCACTGTTCCCTATAGGCAAGTCATCAGTTTCTACCACTTGAGCCGCTTTGCACAGCGTATCCGGCCCCCTTTCCTCTGCACTGTTGCTTTCGGTCCGAGTCCTCGCTTCCCCCTGGAGATGGCCTTGCAGACTAGACTGGTGCTGACCTTTACGTCACCCTGGTGCTGGAACTAAGCAGATGCTGATATTGTTATTTTCCCCTACAGTGAAGCTCGAGAGCGGATTATCACGAAACCCAGGTCAACAGAAAGGCTGCAAGGCCTGCAAACAATGATTAAACAGTTATTGATTTTGTTCTTTCTGAAAGAAACTGAGCACAATTGTTGCGTTCCTGATACACGGCCTCGTGCTCAGATGAAGAGAGACACCACAGCGTTAAGGTAACCGAATGGAAATCGATGGAAATTCATGTGTAAAAGGTTTCGATGGGGCTCAGAGCTGTATGCACCCTCCGGCTCCCCTGGTTTACTGATCCGTTATCACCTGATAAACTAAACGAGATCTGGGGTGAGATATTTTAGATTGAGGGTCATAGGTCATTTTCTGGGTGAGTATCCACTCTGCATAAAGTGGTATAGATGGTAAATTGTACACGTGAGTGATAAATATAAAAGCAGCTCACTGTCTGGTCAGTGCACAGCCCAAATTTGGGGATAGTGTAAATGTAGGTGTTAGGGGGTTTAGTGTAAGTGTAGGGATTTAGGGTTTAGTGTAAATGTAGGGGTTAGGGGTTTAGTGTAAGTGTAGGGGTTAGGGGTTTAGTGTAAATGTAGGTGTTGGGGTTTTAGTGTAAGTGTAGGGATTTAGGGTTTAGTGTAAATGTAGGTGTTGGGGCTTTAGTGTAAATGTAGGGGTTAGGGGTTTAGTGTAAATGTAGGTGTTAGGGGGTTTAGTGTAAATGTAGGGGTAAGGGTTTAGTGTAAATGTAGGGGTTAGGGGTTTAGTGTAAATGTAGGGGTTAGGGGTTAGTGTAAATGTAGGGGTTAGGGGGTTTAGTGTAAATGTAGGGGTTAAGGGTTTAGTGTAAATGTAGGGGTTAGGGGTTTAGTGTAAATGTAGGGGTTAGGGTTTAGTGTAAGTGTAGGGGTTAGGGTTTAGTGTAAATGTAGGGGTTAGGGTTTTATTGTAAGTGTAGGGGTTAGGGTTTAGTGTAAATGTAGGGGTTAGAGTTTAGGGTAAATGTAGGGGTTAGGGTTTAGTGTAAGTGTAGGGGTTAGGGGTATAGTGTAAATGTAGGGGTTAGGGTTTAGTGTAAGTGTAGGGGTTAGGTGTTTAGTGTAAATGTAGGGGTTAGGGTTTAGTGTAAGTGTAGGGGTTAGGGTTTAGTGTAAGTGTAGGGGTTAGGGGGTTTAGTGTAAATGTAGGGGTTTAGGGTTTAGTGTAAATGTAGGGGTTAGGGGGTTTAGTGTAAATGTAGGGGTAAGGGTTTAGTGTAAATGTAGGGGTTAGGGGTTTAGTGTAAATGTAGGGGTTAGGGGGTTAGTGTAAATGTAGGGTTTAGTGTAAATGTAGGGGTTAGGGTTTTATTGTAAGTGTAGGGGTTAGGGTTTAGTGTAAATGTAGGGGTTAGGGTTTAGTGTAAGTGTAGGGGTTAGGGGGTTTAGTGTAAGTGTAGGGGTTAGGGTTTAGTGTAAATGTAGGGGTTAGGGTTTAGTGTAAGTGTAGGGGTTAGGGGTTTAGTGTAAGTGTAGGGGTTAGGGGGTTTAGTGTAAATGTAGGGGTTAGGGGTTTAGTGTAAATGTAGGGGTTAGGGTTTAGTGTAAGTGTAGGGGTTAGGGGTTTAGTGTAAGTGTAGGGGTTAGGGGGTTTAGTGTAAATGTAGGGGTTAGGGGTTTAGTGTAAATGTAGGGGTTAGGGGTTTAGTATAAGTGTAGGGGTTAGGGTTTTAGTGTAAATGTAAGTGTTAGGGGTTTAGTGTAGATGTAGGGGTTAGGGTTTAGTGTAAATGTAGGGGGTTAGGGGTTTAGTGTAAATGTAGGGGTTAGGGTTTAGTGTAAATGTAGGGGTTAGGGTTTAGTGTAAATGTAGGGGTTAGGGTTTAGTGTAAGTGTAGGGGTTAGGGATTAGTGTAAATGTAGGGGTTAGGGGGTTTAGTGTAAGTGTAGAGGTTAGGGTTTAGTATAAATGTAGGGGTTAGGGGTTTAGTGTAAATGTAGGGGTTAGGGTTTAGTGTAAATGTAGGGGTTAGGGGTTTAGTGTAAGTGTAGGGGTTAGGGTTTAGTGTAAATGTAGGGGTTAGGGGTTTAGTGTAAATGTAGGGGTTAGGGGTTTAGTGTAAAAGTAGGGGTTATGGGTTTAGTGTAAATGTAGGGGTTAGGGGTTTAGGGTAAATGTAGGGGTTAGGGGTTTAGTGTAACTGTAGGGGTAGAGTTTAGTGTAAATGTAGGGCTTAGGGGTTTAGTGTAAATGTAGGGGTTAGGGTTTAGTGTAAATGTAGGGGTTAGGGGGTTTAGTGTAAATGTAGGGGGTAGGGGTTTAGTGTAAGTGTAGGGGTTAGGGGTTTAGTGTAAATGTAGGGGTTAGGGGTTTAGTGTAAATGTAGGGGTTAGGGGTTAGTGTAAATGTAGGGGTTAGGGGTTTAGTGTAAATGTAGGGGTTAGGGGGTTTAGTGTAAATGTAGGGGTTAGGGGTTTAGTGTAAATGTAGGGGTTAGGGGTTTAGTGTAAATGTAGGGGTTAGGGGTTTAGTGTAAATGTAGGGGTTAGGGGGTTTAGTGTAAATGTAGGGGTTAGGGTTTAGTGTAAGTGTAGGGGTTAGGGGTTTAGTGTAAGTGTAGGGGTTAGGGGTTTAGTGTAAATGTAGGGGTTAGGAGTTTAGTGTAAATGTAGGGGTTAGGGTTTAGTTTAAGTGTAGGGGTTAGGGTTTAGTTTAAGTGTAGGGGTTAGGGGTTTAGTTTAAGTGTAGGGGTTAGGGGTTTAGTTTAAGTGTAGGGGTTAGGGGTTTAGTTTAAGTGTAGGGGTTAGGGTTTAGTTTAAGTGTAGGGGTTAGGGGTTTAGTTTAAGTGTAGGGGTTAGGGGTTTAGTTTAAGTGTAGGGGTTAGGGGTTTAGTTTAAGTGTAGGGGTTAGGGGTTTAGTTTAAGTGTAGGGGTTGGGGGTTTAGTGTAAATGTAGGGGTTGGGGGTTAGTGTAGAGGTGTAGAGTCACAGTTGATTTCCTCACACCTCGTGCCTGTTTGGCTGCTCCAGCTACCACACAGAAGTGCAGACTGTATTTCAAACTTCTGTTTTTCCTGAGCGTGAGATCTCAGCCGCTCAGCCTCATGGGTGTGCTTCAGGCCCAGGCTTGTCATGCCAACTTTTGTCAGGAGCTAACTTTCACATAGTCCCCCCACCTCCACCAAATCCCCCACCCCTCCACAAGTCGCCTCTGGCTTGAATAGAAACACGGCTAACTCTGAACAAACACAAGCAGGTCCAGGTAATATCACCGCATGTGCATAATGCTAATGGAGCCTGAACTCCTGAACTATAATCAGTTCCAGGTGAACCAGCCAACCCAATTCATTCCCTGGAGGAGTCGAGCTATAGGACAATCCAGTAAGGCAGTCATACGCCAATCTAGGCTAATCCATCACAGGACGGACACACACACACTCAATTTAGCATCTCCAGTTCCCCTTTAGCCTGTGGGAGGAACCCAGAGCACCCAGGGAAGCCTAAGCAACCATGGGGCAAGCAGAAAGAACCCTGGGTGCTACAGATGGACTACAGTCTACAGTATAGTGTCCAATATGGTCAGTGACTATGTAGTGAGTGTGGATACAAGGAGGGGTACCTAACAAAGCGGCAGGTGGGTATGTCATTACACTCTGTTCTTACACTAGTGTGTGCATGTTCAACATGCCTCAGGTTCAGCCTACAGCCCGCTCAGCCAGTGGTAAGTCAAGGTGAGGCAGCAGGATCCACCCATCCGTCCAGTTTTTAAACTGTCCACCATAATGAACTTGTTAGCCAGTGCAGCTTGAGTGGACGTGCAGCTCGTGACTGTTCTCGGCTCGTGACTGTTCTTAGCTCGTGACTGTTCTCAGCTCGTGACTGTTCTCAGCTCGTGACTGTTCTCAGCTCATGACCGTTCTCAACTCGTGACCGTTCTCAACTCGTGACTGTTCTCTGCTCGTGACTGTTCTTGGCTCGTGACCGTCCTTGGCTCGTGACTGTTCTTGGCTCGTGACTGTTCTAGGCTCGTGATCGTTCTGGCTCGTGACTGTTCTTGGCTCGTGACCGTTCTCGGCTCGTGATTGGTCTCGGCTCGTGACCGTTCTCAGCTCGTGACTGTTCTCTGCTCGTGACTGTTCTCGGCTCGTGACCGTTCTTAGCTCGTGACAGCTCTCTGCTCGTGACTGTTCTCGGCTCATGACTGTTCTCGGCTCGTGACTGTTCTCGGCTCATGACTGTTCTCGGCTCGTGACCGCTCTCGACTCGTGACTCCACCATAATGAACTTGTTAGCCAGTGCAGCTTGAGTGGACGTGCAGCTCGTGACTGTTCTCGGCTCGTGACTGTTCTCGACTCGTGACTGTTCTTAGCTCGTGACTGTTCTCAGCTCATGACCGTTCTCCGCTCGCGATCATTCTCGGCTCGTGACTGTTCTTGGCTCGTTACCGCCCTCGACTCGTGACTGTTCTCGGCTCGTGACTGTTCTTGGCTCGTTACCGTCCTCGACTCGTGACTGTTCTTGGCTCGTGACTGTTCTCGGCTCGTGACTGTTCTCGGCTCATGACTGTTCTCGGCTCGTGACTGTTCTTGGCTCATGACTGTTCTCGGCTCGTGACCGCTCTCGACTCGTGACTGTTCTCGGCTTGTGGCTGTTCTCGGCTTGTGACCGTTCTCGGCTCGTGACTGTTCTCAGCTCGTGACTGTTCTCGGCTCGTGACCGTTCTCGGCTCGTGACCGTTCTCGACTCGTGACCGTTCTCGGCTCGTGACCGTTCTCGACTCGTGACCGCTCTCGACTCGTGACTGTTCTCAACTCGTGACCGTACTTTCCCTGTTTCCCACTGAAACAGTGCAGTTAAACTGTGTTGTGTGGGTGAATTCCTGGTGTTTAATCAGGGCATTAATGAGGTCTGGAATACGCCTAGGTGAGATTGAGACCTCTGTTTATTTGTCAGACAATCAGTCAGAAACACCGTTGTTGGTAACAGTGGCCTCTCAGCTGTAACTAACAAGCTGCAGGGTTCAGCTTCTAAGATGAAGCCTTAAAGCTGGAGGCATGCATTAGCTCATCATTAGAATCCATGAACGGGAATGTCATACCTCAGAGGTGAACAGTGACGGTTGGAGCTAGGCCACGAAAAGGCCAAAACCCAGTCAATACAGTCTCCACAGTGATAATACTACCTGCTGCTAGCATCTTTCCAGGATTCTGCTAGTTTGTCAGTGCTAAGCTAATGGCAGTTAGCATTAGCCCTGGCTAATCTTATTTTTTCAAGCACCGGAATGTTGCAGTGCATTAAGGTGGGATGGAAAATTCTCAAATGGCAGCTCATTCCCGATTTTAGCATGTGGTTCAGCATGTAGCAGGTTCACAGTGACCACTTGTGACACAGACACACTGGGGG
>JAMWET010000105.1:10000-12500 GCA_024036415.1 Prochilodus magdalenae | reverse complement strand
GACTTTGAGAACTAGTCAATGTGTGACTATTAGACCTAGTAACCCTGTGACCTTGAGAATAAGTCACTGCATGACCTTTTGACCTAGTCACTGTGACCTTGAGACCTAGTCATGGTGTGAGCTTTAGAACTTCCCACTGTGTGACCTTGAGAGTTAATCACTGTGTGACTTTGAGAACTAGTCAATGTGTGACCATTAGACCTAGTAACCGTGTGACCTTGAAAATGAGTCATTATGTGACCTTTAGTCCTAGTCACTGTGACAACGAGACCTAGTGACTATGTGACCTTGAGAATAAGTCACTGCATGACCTTTTGACCTAGTCAGTGTGACCTTGAGACCTAGTCATTGTGTGACCTTTAGAATGAGACACTGGCGAACCCTGGGACCCAGTCACCGTGTGACCTTTAGAACCTTTAGTGGTGCGGCCTATCTTGTTTAAAATCCCCAAACCGTATTCCCTGCTTCTGGAGGCCATCCAAGTCCAACTCATAAGCACTGCTGTCTGAAGATCCGGTCATGTGACAGATCTGCTTCCCAGACGGCATCTCATTAGATCAATATGTCTGAGAGAGGACCCACACCGCCGTAATGATGCCTGGGACCTTATCCGGGGTCATCTGTTCTGGACGAGCTGTCCTGGCTCGTGAGCTTACAAAATGCTGGGGGCTTGTTTTCATAGCTTAACAACTTAATCATGCTGGTGAATGTCAGGCATTTACTTTCTTCAACACCAAAGAATTTCTTTTCATGCTGCCACATAAAGGCGGCCTATAGCGGTCCCGGCGCTCTCTCATTCACTTTCAACCATTATCAAGCTCATTAAAGCCAATCAATTATTCATGTTCTCCATCTGCAACGAGAAGAGGAAAGAGAATGCGAAAGAATCCAGGAGCCGTGGCAACGCGGCGTCCCGCTCCACAGCTGGCTGGATGGAAACTAATGAAAGGAAAACAAGGCAGCCAGGCATGCTCACCGGTTCTTATTTATTGGGTCATTATATAAAAAGATGGCATATTATGAGCTTCAGATAGTTTTTTATTGGGTGGTGAGAGAGTCCGTGCTCCAAGGTCGACCGGTACTGATCATTAGAGGCGGATGACTCATGACTTTTCAATTGGCCAAGAGAAGAACTTTATGAGGACTTTTGGGGTTCAGTGTTTCTGGATCAGAATCAGGATTATTAGCCGAGTGTGTAGGCAGACAGGAGGAATTTGGTTTGGGCAGCTCGTGTCTCTCTAGTACTGATCCACAATATACACGACTCCACATATACACAATACATACACACACTGTACAATATACACTCTACACAGTATACACCATATACACCACCACTCCACATATACACAATACATACACACACTGTACAATATACACTCTACACAGTATACACCATATACACACCGACTCCACATATACACAATACATACACACACCGTACAATATACACTCTACACAGTATACACCATATACACCACCACTCCACATATACACAATACATACACACACACTGTACAATATACACTCTACACAGTATACACCATATACACCACCACTCCACATATACACAATACATACACACTGTACAATATACACTCTACACAGTATACACCATATACACAACCACTCCACATATACACAATACATACACACACACTGTACAATATACACTCTACACAGTATACACCATATACACAACCACTCCACATATACACAATACATACACAGACCATACAGTATACACTCTACACAGTATACACCATATACACACCGACTCCACATATACACCATACATACACAAATATAAACACATTGTATGGTGGTAGTGTTGGGGTAGATGCAGTAGTGATTAGGTACAGACGGTAGTGTTGAGGTAGAGGCGGCAGGGCTGAGTTAGAGGCGGCAGTGCTGAGGTAATATGAGGTAAAAAGATTTTGAGTTCCCTGGATTATCATTTCCTCTTTGCCGTTGCCCAGGCTGACCCCTTACATTACCTTAAGTCATAATTATGAGATTCCAATTCATCATAATGAGGAAGTAAGTCATTATTGAGATAGTAAGTCATAATGATGAGATATTAAGTCATAATGAAGTTGAAGTCAAAATTATGAGATAGTAAGCCATAATCATGAGATGCTAAGTTGTAGTTTTTAGATAGTGAATCGTATTTATGAGATAGTGACTTATAATTTTGAGATAGTAAGTCATAATTACGAGACAGTAATTCATCATTTTAAGATAGTAAGTCATAATTCTGAGATAGTAATTTATAATTTTAAGATAGTAAGTCATAATCATGAGATAGCAAGTCATAATATTGAGATGTTGAGTCATAATTATGAGATAGCAAGTCATAATATTGAGATGCTAAGTCATAATTATGAGATAGCAAGTCATAATATTGAGATGCTGAGTCATAATTATGAGATAGCAAGTCATAATATTGAGATGTTGAGTCATAATTATGAGATAGCAAGTCATAATATTGAGATGCTAA
>JAMWET010000105.1:0-5000 GCA_024036415.1 Prochilodus magdalenae | reverse complement strand
GGCCCGGCTTCAAAGCGCAGTGTAAGCACACCTGGCGAGCGCTAGGTGAGTCCTGGTGGACGTGAATAACCTCCGCGGCCTGATTTAGATAAATGACTGACCCCCGCACACTTCCTCTAATACGCCCCTGTTATGCACTAATAGCGTGCGGCTCGTGTTAGTGAGGTTTGGACTGGAGCTGACAGAACAACAGAACTGCATTAACACACTGTTTGGTGTTAATGTGCAGCACAGGTTCACCTTACCACACACACCCACACCAAGCTTAGACTTCCACTCACTGGCCACTTTATTAGAAACACCTACCTTGTGCTTCCACTCACTGGCCACTTTATTAGAAACACCCACCTTGTGCTTCCACTCACTGGCCACTTTATTAGAAACACCTACCTTGTGCTTCCACTCACTGGCCACTTTATTGGAAACACCCACCTTGTGCTTCCACTCACTGGCCACTTTATTAGAAACACCTACCTGGTTCTTCCACTCACTGGCCACTTTATTAGAAACACCCACCTCGTGCTTCCACTCACTGGCCACTTTATTAGAAACACCCACCTTGTGCTTCCACTCACTGGCCACTTTATTAGAAACACCCACCTTGTGCTTCCACTCACTGGCCACTTTATTGGAAACACCCACCTTGTGCTTCCACTCACTGGCCACTTTATTAGAAACACCCACCTTGTGCTTCCACTCACTGGCCACTTTATTAGAAACACCTACCGTGTGCTTCCACTAACTGGCCACTTTACTGGAAACACGACTCCTTTGTTTACATCGTTATGTCCTCTGTGCAGGAAGTTTGCAGAATCACTTTTAACTCAGCTTATTAAATGAGGCTCAAATGAAACTGACATCCTTCCATCTTTCCGTTCTCTCCTCCTCTTCTCGTGTTTGATATGCAGACTCATCACCGGCCAGGCTCCTCTTCCGCTGGACTCATTTGATCTCTCTTTCCTTCATTAGGCTGGAAAGTCGGACTAACCGCGTTCCGCCCCACGGCAAACATCCAGGATCCCTTCATCTCGAAGCCGTCTCACAGACAAACAAAAACACGCCCCCCCACCCCCCAACCCCTCCGCTGAGGTGTGAGCTTCTATAATTATCCCTCCTGAGCTAACACTTTCCCAGTCGCAGGCAGGCACGGAGCAGCTACAGCACTTTACCTAATGTCAGGGTGTTTAAGACGTTAATTGAGGGTATTGCTTTGCTTTCCCGAAAAAAGGAACCGTGTGAGTAAGCAGTGCTTAGGTAATCTGCGGCCCACCACTGCAACGAAAGCATGATGCACTGCAATTACAGGCAGAGCGCCGTGCACGTCCGGGAATGTTGTCTCTCCCACAAATGCACTGTTTAAGCTGAGTCCAAATACTACTCAACCAGCGAAATTAGCAGGTACAAATACCGCAGTCTCGTCCTGGAAACACTAAACACGGGCTAGCGTAGTTACAGAGGAGCGGTGACAAAACCAGGAGTCCAGCACCGTCAGCTGGCCGAGTCCGGGGCATTCTAGGCCTGGAGGGAAGGTGTAATCACTTCTGGCAGCTGTCTGCAGGTTTAGATCACTTTCCTGTAAAGCTGCAGAATGTAAGATGTGGGGATTTGGAGACCTCTCTGGTGGAAATGTGTAACTACAGGCAACAAAGAAACACAATGGGCCTCATTCACCAACCCAACCAAACCAACTCGTACACTACACCCTAACCCCTACATTTACACTAAACCCCTAACCCCTACATTTACACTAAACCCCCTAACCCCTACATTTACACTAAACCCCCTAACCCCTACATTTACACTAAACCCCTAACCCCTACATTTACACTAAACCCCTAACCCCTACATTTACACTAAACCCCCTAACCCCTACATTTACACTAAACCCCTAACCCCTACATTTACACTAAACCCCCTAACCCCTACATTTACACTAAACCCTAACACCTACGTTTACACTAAACCCTAACCCCTACATTTACACTAAACCCCCTAACCCCTACATTTACACTAAACCCTAACACCTACGTTTACACTAAACCCCCTAATCCCTACATTTACACTAAACCCTAACCCCTACATTAACACTAAACCCCTAACCCCTACATTTACACTAAACCCTAACCCCTACATTTACACTAAACCCCCTAACCCCTACATTTACACTAAACCCCCTAACCCCTACATTTACACTAAACTCTAACACCTACGTTTACACTAAACCCCCTAACCCCTACATTTACACTAAACCCCCTAACCCCTACATTTACACTAAACCCCTAACCCCTACATTTACACTAAACCCCCTAACCCCTACATTTACACTAAACCCTAACACCTACGTTTACACTAAACCCCCTAACCCCTCCATTTACACTAAACCCCCTAACCCCTCCATTTACACTAAACCCCCTAACCCCTACATTTACACTAAACCCTAACACCTACGTTTACACTAAACCCCCTAACCCCTACATTTACACTAAACCCCCTAACCCCTCCATTTACACTAAACCCCCTAACCCCTACAACTACAAACTCACAGTGGCCAGTGTGGCGTCTATGTGTCTAGTATGTCTATGGATTTAGTAGGAGTAGGACTCTCATCCGGCCTTCTCTCAGAAGGAGGTGTGGGAGTGCTGTGCTGTTGGGAAGGAGGATAAAGGTGACCAGGATCAATAACTGATGATAAATTTAGACTGATATGATCAATATTTATTGAGCTACACATACAGAAGTCTGTCTCTCAGTATGGCGTTGGGCCGCCTTGTTTGCTAACCCAACACGCCAGACGTCTCGGTATGGAGCTGTAGAGGTTCCTAATGGTGTCCTGTGATAATCCATCCCATGCAGCTTGAACATCTTCACACAGTTCCTGCAGATGGTGCGGTAGGGGTGGAGGTGGAGGGACACCAGGCCTCACTGAAGACTGAAGAGTCCCTCTGAATGCCTGTAATGGTGGCTGTTGGGTCAGTCAGGTAGAGTGATAAAGCCCGTCCTTGCTTACGTCACATGTGCGTCCTAGCATGACACATGTCATTAGCATGTCTTACGATGTCCAGCCTACCCACCAAGTTTCATTCCTGTCGGTTGATTCCTTATGGGTGCAGCTAAGTGTAGAAGTTAGCAACCAACTAGACATGAAGTTGGTGCTGAGATAAAATCGGTGACGGCAAAGTCTCATTATGAGAGTCGCATATAGGGTAGCTTCCGGTAGCTCCCCTAACATCTCAGCCCAGGCCTGTAGACCAGGCTTGTCCACCTGTTGAGTCGAGGTGGGAATTTGACTTAATTGCATGGCTATCGAGCAAAGATCCACATTCAGATTTGTGCTTTGATCAAAATATGCCACATAACGGCCAGGAAACCGGAGGAAAGCTAATTACGTTGTCTGTGGCGGGGGACAGTGCGTTAACAAGAAAAGGCTTATGGGGTCAAAGGTGTAATAAGAGAGGCTGGGCAGCAGCTCTGGTTTGTGGATATTGGAGTGGCCCCTGTGGTCATGGCTGTCGAAAGCAGGGAGCAGGCCTCTCCTAATCAGGACGTGATGAGTGAGGCCATCTCGGGTTGACCTTCTCGCTGTCAGATCAAAGAGGGGCCATGATGAGGACAGAGTGAGTCTCATCCCCCACTAAACACTATGCGCCTCATCAAGCCTCATGTTTCTAGTGCTGGCCTTAGCATGGCAGTCTTTACCTTTTACCTAAAAAGTAAAATGGCCAAAAGTATGTGGAGGCTTGATCGTCTTGCTGGACATCCCATTCCAAAACCATCGGCATTAATATGGAGTTGTGTCTTTTAGGAGCCTCCAGTCTTCCGGGAGTTTGTGCCCATCCAGTCTAAAGGGCCTTTGTGAGGTCAGGCACTGCTGTCTGGCTTATATTCAACGTTCCAGCTCATCCCAAAGGTGTTCAGTGGGGTTGATGTTAAGGCCCTGTGCAAGCCATAGAAGGTCCTCCGCACCCAACTCCTCAAACCACATCTTCATGGAGCTGTCTACGTCCACAGGGACGCACAGTCATGCTGGAACTGGAAAGGGTGTGCTGTAACCTTCCCTTGGACGTGACGTGACGTGACGTGACGTGACGTGACGTGACGTGACGTGACGTGACGTGACGTGACGTGACGTGACGTGACGTGACGTGACGTGACGTGACTTGACTTGACTTGACTTGACTTGACTTGACTTGACTTGACTTGACTGGACTGGACTGGACTGGACTGGACTGGACTGGACTGGAATTGACTGGACTGGACTGGACTGGACTGGACTGGACTGGACTGGACTGGTCAAGTCAAGTCAAGTCAAGTCAAGTCAAGTCAAGTCAAGTCAATTCCAGTCCAGTGACATGACATGACATGACATGGCTTGGCTTGGCTTGGCATGAGTTGAGAATTTCCAGGTTTTCCAGATTGTCTCTACCCTCCTATCTCCAAAAAGAAGGCAACATGAAAAACTAGCCCCACCCCCGCCTCTAAAATCTCAGTCTCAACCTTGCAGAGAGTCCACCTCAAGCTTTCACTCTACAGAGCGAAGAAGTATTAGCGAGCCTTTGCGAAGGTGTCATCTTGAAGAGTGCTCGATGCACCCTCGAGCCCTGACAAGGTGAGGTTTTTGCCGAAAGCAACTTTCCCAAAATGACTCCCTTCTCAGTCTAATTGAATGACTCATTCGCACCTCGGCGCATCTGCCGGCTTCCTCATTCTTCCCCGCTTTTATTAAATCAGGAAGAACAAAAAAAAAAGGAAAAAGCCGGAGTTGTGAGGCTACAGCATCGCTCTTTCTTCAGCGAAAATGAAACGGGTTGACTTTCAGACTCACTGCGCGGCATGTCAAAGAGCTCTCGAGCTCTATCAAACGCCGCTTCTATATTTGAGTGGCTTCAAAAAGAATGTGGGAGAAGTTCTGACTTTGCTTTCTCCGCGAGTCTCTGTCTCTTCGAGTGATTAGGACTTCAGCGCTGCTTCCTTGTGCGCTTCCCCTTTGATACAGAATGCTA
>JAMWET010000104.1:0-102510 GCA_024036415.1 Prochilodus magdalenae | reverse complement strand
CTTCCAACAGGAGCTCCATTTTACAGGCCAAGTGCTAAAACTTCTCCCCGGCGCTCTGCTAGCGCTACAGAGCTCCTCTCAGCTTTATTGCAGCCTTTTAGCATTCAGGACCATCGCTAAAAATAATGACAGTGACCTTGAAACGTGGCTTAACAACACACAGCCAAATGCTTGCAAGCACAGACGTTCGCTCGGGCGGCCCATCTTCTGGACTCAACAAGTCAGAACCGGGAGACTGGGACTAACCCTCAAAGTTGAGGGGACTCATCGTCTTTCTGTTACTTTCTCCAACATTGTACTCAATCATCTGCACTTCGAAAACATCCAACAGAGGTTTACTGATGAATTAGAAGACTCTGGTGTAATCCATTTAGTAACTCATCAGCAGAAGAATAGCTGCACCAGAAGGAGTGCTGGGATTGCAGTGCTGATGGGAAGGAAGATAAATGTCACCAGAACAATACTAAATGAGGTAGATTTAGGACTGATATGATCAATATTTACTGAGCACACATACAGAAGTAGTTATGTCTCTGTTTGGTGTCGGGCGTGCTGTTCTGCTAACCACCATTGCCCAGATGTCTCGGTATGTGGAGCTGTAGAGGTGCTCTAATGGCAGTTACTTTGATAATCCATCCCATGCAGCTTGAATATTCTCACACAGTTCCTGCAGATGGTGCGGTAGGGCTGGAGGTGGAGAGACACCAGGTATTCTGGACTTGCTGACACGGACACCAAACCGTTCATCTTGGCGCTGACCACGGGGCCTCCACACACAGAAGTCGTGGTCGTCTCCAACCAAGACAGGAAGTGTGGGACTCATCACTGAAGAGACCCGCTGCCATCTGAGTCTCTCCAGACAGTCTGCACCACACCATTGCAGTCCCCTTGGTGCCGCGTGTGGTGTTAAATGCAGCCAAACGACCAGAAGCAAACAGCAAATGTACTAACAAAAAACACCTAGAAAGGGGAGGAGTCACAAATAGGTACAGGTGAGGGCATGAGATGGGGGAGGAAACTAGAAACATGAACAGGTTGTCTAAACGGCGGAGAAACGGGAGCAGGTCGAAGCATAAACGAGTCCCCTGTTGTTTTTCAAGGTGTGCGTACCGCGATCACTCATGTGGGGTTTACATACACTCACTGCTGATTGGCGCCAACCAAACACACCTTCTGACACACCCACAAATCAGAGAAAACGAACCAAAGTCTGTTGCACACTGCTTCGATGAAACCACCCCCCCCCCCCCCCCCGTTGTCCAGTTGGGAAAACCATAGCAAGAGGTGACAATGGTGTAACCAGCCAATGCGATGGTTCTCCATTCCATCTCAAGCTAATCAAGCTCTTCCCATATGCCTGATTGGCTGTACCAGGTGTGGTAGAGTAAGTAGTGTGGGGCAGCTTATGAAATATGGGTTGGAACTAAACTTCTGACAGTAAATGTAGCTTTTTAGAAAAAGGTTGGAGCTCAGTTAGCTGGTGCTAATGACATGCCGATTGGTCAAACACTTTGTCTGCACTTCGCTCAAAACATGTCAAGCACGTTACATAATTTAGAAAACGTCGATGGGGTTCTGACACAGGCATAAACACACTGATATCTATAAGCTCCAAAGGCCATAAAAGCCCCGACTAAAGCAGGGTTTCTGCGGACCACCAGTCGGCCATGAAATTTATGCTTTAGTGGGTACCATGGTCTTGTCAGTCAGGTGGATAGCAGCAGTTTGCAGTGGGCTGGAATGGTCATATAGTATTTCAATTAGTGTTATATCACGGTATGTTATTAATAAATAATGTAATCTATGTACACATTGTAGTAGGCAGGGCTAATCAAACCACTTCAGTTTGAGACAACATGCCGCTAGCTAGCCACTGATGGAGAGGTCTGAATGTGGACATACAGTAAAATGTTCTGTACCAAATGTCTATTGAGAAATTGTATTGTGACATTGATTATGTTTGGTGGTTGGGCCGCTAGCTTTGTAGAGGGCCTTGGGGGAGGAGGACTGGAGAAACCCATGGATAAAAGTAAGCTACCTAGCTTAAAAAACAGCAGCAGCAGCTAGCCCTGAGCCTCATTTGGTGCACTTTAGGGGTGTGTTTTGTAGGGTTTCTTCTTTTTAAAACAAAAAAAAAAAAGCATTTTGAAAGATAGTTTTGGACGGCTGCCGCATTTATCGATCTGCTGGACCTGCTGCACTTGCTGCGGAGGAGGATGGCATGGTGCCGTAAACAATGACCCAAGTCATTACTTCCCTGCAAGATTCAATCAAAGCTTCAGAACAACTGTTCAGGCACAAATGGGCGGCAAGCGGGCGGGCTGGCAGGGGACGGGAGGGGTGGGCAGAAAAACAAATCTGTATTTAAACACAATCGAATCTTTAAACTCTCCAACTCCTCCGGCCCTAAGGTGTGAAAGGTGGACGGACGCGGATTGTTTCTCACAAGCGAGCATCGCCGGGGCCGTCCCAAGGATATTGCACAAAAGCACAGAGGATATTCAAACTTCATTTGGATTACACTGATGGCAGAAGACGGTGTCATTTATTCAGGGGTCATTAAACCAGCCCTGCTCCACCACACACAACACACACATACACACACCGTGACACATGAAGGACAATTACAGAAGCAACTTGAAGGTGAAGCAGTAGTAATCAATAGTGGCCTGTTGAGTAGATCAGTTCAATCATTAATAGACTTAAATAGACAGTGTATTTTCTCCTCCCACCAGCCCACTTCATTAGATACAGCATGCTTGGATCTCCACTCATAGTCCATCCATCAGCTTCCTCTTAGCCCATATAGGAAGCACCTTGTAGTTCCACGGTAAGCAGACTGTAGTCAATATGTTTCTCTGAATAGTGTAATACATTGTTCTTTAATGGTCAGGACCCCCAGAGGACCACCACAGAGCAGGTAGTATGGTGGATCATTCTCAGCACTGCAGTGACACTGACGTGGTGATGGTGTGTTAGTGTGTGTTGGTGTGTTGTTCTAGTGTGAGTGGATCAGACACAGCAGGGCTGTGTCCATACACTGTCCACTCTATTGGACACTCCTACCTTGCTGGTCCACCTTGTAGATCGGTACTGTCAGAGATGATAGCTCATCTGCTGCTGCACAGTGCAGAGTTGGTCATCGCTCTAGTACACTCATCAGGTGGGGCCACAGAACGCTGCCCACAGGCGCTGCCCGACAGGACGCTGCCCAAGGACGCTGCCCACAGGACGTCAGCCACAGGACGCAGCCCACAGGGACGATCCACAGGACGCTGCCAAAGACGCTGCCCCACGTGAACACTGCCCTACCAGGACGCTGCCCAAGGACGCTGTGGCATCGAAGTTGCTTGCTGGACGATTCTCAGTCCAGCAGTGACACTGAGGTGACTAAATGTCTACTCATAACTGAAATATGGTTCCATGCTTCATCATACCCTTCTAACCCTGAGAGCAAGAGGATAGTGGACCCCTGTTGGCCGACTAACGCCAAAACTAACGGTCCACTGCTGCCTCGCTCAGTGTTTTCTAGGAGGCCCATTTGAGGGTAATACTGGTCTTAGTTTATTGTCTGAAAGGAATTGGCTGTACACACTTACAATCCTTTAAAAGAGATTTAAAACCAGTCAGATATCGCATACAACACCGACCACATCATCTAGCAGACTGACATGTGATCTGGGCTCTTGGTGGTGTACTAGTACTGGTGTAGCTTCCTAATCATCTGAAGAGTAAAGGATTCACTACATGGAATGTAGCTTTAGCTGCTTGTTAGCAAACACAGAGGATGCTCAGTGCTAATGTAGCCGCTCTACCTGCTTAGGAAAACCTGGAAACCTACACTTTCCTTTACATACTTGGGTATATTTCTCATTACATCCCCAAACATGTCACTTCATTTTACTGGTATTACATCTATTATGTATTGTGAGGTAAAGTGAGCTGCATTCATTCTACCTGGTGTGAGTTCTCCCCTTCCAGAAGTGTCCCGGAAGTATCGCTATCCGCTATCTTCATTTTTTAAAACCCTTGTTTATATTAACTTACACTGAAAGTCCAGATGGTTTTGGCCTCTCCTTTTTTGGAGATATGAATTCAGTCGTTATGAGGTTGGCAGGGTGTTTCAAGTGTTGAGGGATTTACTATCTAAAATGCTTTCCAGGTGGTTGTTAGGGTGTGGTAGGCAATGAAGATGGTTGCTACTGCCTTGTGGTACGTGGTTGCAGTTGAACTGGAGGTGATTGGAGGTCCTTGTGTGTTGCCTACCGTAGCTTTACTTAGTGTAGCTAGCAGCTGGGTTCGTAGGGGTTATGGAGTTCCAGTTGGCAGCTAGGATGTTGCTATATGTAGTATATATGGGGTTTGCTAGTTTGTTCTAGTGGTTACAATTTGGTATCCCAGGTTGTTGCTAAGGAGGTATTGAATGTCTATTAGCACTCGGATTGAGAGCTTATCCATTACATCCATTTGGGGGCAATTATGACTAAATGTATGACCTTCCGTTTTCTATGGGGATAAAAAAAAACGAATGCTGTGTAAAAAATGGATTTCCAGTTGGTTGAAAACGCTTCAATCTCATAGTTTCGGTCGTTGCACCTACAGTTGTGCCAAAGTATTTGGTGGCTTCAGCTCTAATATTATTGCCAGCCTTCACATTTTTCAGCATCTAAGGTTTTCAAACCCTCAACGACAGTGAGGCTGGTTTGGCCGGGCCAAATGCATAACTGAATAATAAGCCCAGAGTTTAAGGGTGAAACACTCTAAAACCCACACATGCTACACACCCTGGCGTCCCACCCCGTCAAACCACCAAACACCACACACACAGAATAAAGCCCCGCCCTCTGAAAGCGCGTCCTCGCTCTTCCCTGCCTTTTTCCCACAAATGCTTATTCAGCATCGGGGCCCATGGTTTCTCAGCAGGCAGCAGGTAGAGGCTCTGTGCTCGCGGGGGAAAATGGTCGCTTTGTCCCGCGCGAGCAGCTGACTAAAGAGCCAGAAGAAGGTCCTCTGAAGTTCGCGGAGCGTAAATGAATTATTAATGGAATAAATCTCCAGCAGAAGGACGGAGGGAAACAAGACAAATGTCCCTTGGCATGAGTCTCAGAGAGATGTAGTACAGTCTCAATGCTGTGGGGGGAGACCCAGGCCCTGTCAGAACGAGCCCAGATACATCAGCCCGCAAGCGGCAGGATCCAGCCGCCGACTGGTCATATTTCAGGCCGCACACCGGATGAAACACATTACCAGCATCGGGGGGGGGGGGTTTACCGGACCCGCTGCTGACAGAGTGCACTTATAGTCCGGCTGTAATGATGCAATACTCATTCAGTGAGGAGACAACATCTAATACAGTCAAATGCTGCGCAGCGCAAATGAACCGTCTGTTCAGATACCAGAAAACAGCTGATGAAAAAAATGATCAGCTGTTAACCCTTAGACGATCCGATAGCCATTCAGTCTTCCTTAATACCCGTACTGTTTACTTTTCTCAACTACCCAAGTGTCAATAATCTACCCTTTAATTACAAAGCCGGGAAGTGGTTGTGGCTTAAGGTCAGGTTTGCGTGTTTAATCTGGAAGTGGGCGTGACCTAAGTTACTGTTTAAATGTGAGTGGTTTGGGAGTGTGTTTTTTTTTTCGTGAGTTAAAACCACTGGAGTGGTGAGGGGCTGGAAGCAGGTTTGACTTAGCAGAGGTTTTGGAGTGTTTGGGTCTGGTAATGGGTGTGGGCTTTAACCCACTGTTTGAGTGTTAGAGAACTTAGAGTGTGGCTAAGAAAACAGTTTGAAGCGGGTGTGGCTTAATGCTTTGTCTGAATCCGAGGGGGTGGGAGTAGGTGTGGCTTACGTCGGTTTAAGTGTGAAGGACTACAAAATGTGTTGTGACTCTGAGCTATTGTTTTGATGTGAGTGTTAGAAGTGGGTGGGCGTAAGCCTCTGAGTGAAAGGGGCTGCACTGGGTGTGGCTTAGATATTATTTTAGTGTGGGTGCTAGAGAGTGTGCATGGCTTTAAGCCTCTTGTTTGAGTGTGAAGGGCCTCGAGGTGGGTGTGGCCTGAGCAATTGTTTGAGTGTAACGGTGATAGAAGATGGGTGTGGTTTTAAGGTCTCTGTTTAAGTGTGAAGGCTGAAAGTAGTGTGCCTTACTCCCCTGTTTCTGAGTGTAATGACTTAAAGTCACACTGTTAGAGTGTGGGTGGGCTAGAAAGTGGGGTGTGACTTAAGTCACTGTAGAGTGTGGTGGGCTAGAAGTGGGTGTGACTTCATCACTGTTAGAGTGGGGGCTAGAAGTGGGAGAGACTTACGTCTTGGGTAGAGAGTGGGGGGCTAGATGTGGGTGTGACTTAAGTCGATGTTAGAGGTGTGGGGGGGCTAGAAGTGGGTGATGACTTAATCACTGTTGAGAGGTGTGGGGGGCTAGAAGTGGGAGTGACTTAAGTCACTGTTTAGAGTGTGGGGGCTAGAAGTGAGGTGTGGACTTAAGTCAACTGTTTTAGAGTGGTGGGGGGCTAGAAGTATGTGTGAATAAGTCCACTGTTAGGTGTGGGGGGCTAGAGTGGGAGTGACTAAGTCACTGTTAGAGTGTGGGGTCTAGAAGTGGGAGTGACTTTAAGTCACTGTTAGAGTGTGGGGGGATAGAAGTGAGTGTGACTTTAGGTACCTTGTTAGAGGGTAGAGGCTAGAAGTAGGTGGGGAACTTAAAGCATGTTTGAGAGTGAGGGTCTGGAAGTGGGGTGGATAGGGAATTCAACGAGACTGTTGCCTGAATGAATTTGCCGAAAAAGTGAAACCACCACTCAGCGGGTAGTATGTGATACTATGTAGTTGCTAGGACATCTAGAGTGGCTGCTAGGGTTTGTAAGGGAGTTGGGTGTTCCA
Source organism: Prochilodus magdalenae (assembly GCA_024036415.1). Taxonomy (NCBI): domain Eukaryota; kingdom Metazoa; phylum Chordata; class Actinopteri; order Characiformes; family Prochilodontidae; genus Prochilodus; species Prochilodus magdalenae. The sequence continues at coordinate 95,629 of JAMWET010000104.1, read as the reverse complement.
GGTGGTTGCTAGGGTGTTGTTAGATGGTTATTATGGTTTGCAGGCTGATGTTTCTACCATTGTAGACACTTGTACCATTGTGTCCAATGGGACACTTTTTCTCCCGCCCCTGTGTCCGTCCTTGCCTCCGTCTTTGCCTAAAGTTCCTATTTGCTGACTAATCAATCAGTGCTGACATTAATAATATGCGAGTGTAATACAAATTTAGGCAGCAAGTTATTTAATTACCCACAGTCCCCGCAGTCGAGAGTCAGTGCCGGAAAAATGAAATAAATTAGTTTCTGTTAATTAGAAGTGAGTAAATACTGCTACACTGTTATTGGTGTCTAAGAAATGGAGAAATGATGGGAATAACCGATACGTAGGTGTTTCAGAGAGGGCGTCGGAGGCTTTACACAGGCTACGAGTAGAATACAGGCATGCCAGGAAGCCTTTCACACTGCGAGTAGCTACGCACGCAGCATACTATGGACCTACTTACAAATACAAAACCACGTTAACGTAAACATTATCCAGAAATACAAGCATCATATCACATTATATAACCTGTCCCTCAGAGGAGCATTCAGAGACACGGAACATCAGTAGACCATCTGCCATTAAAGATAAATAACAACAGAGAGAGAGAGAGTGAGAGTGATGAGAGAGAGAGAGATGCAGAGAGACAGAGATGAGAGAGAGAGATCCGAGAGGAGAGAGAGAGAGAGAGAGAAAAGAGAGAGAGAAAAGAGAGAGAGAGAGAGAGAGGAGAGAAGACTAAACAGAAAGATAGAAGCAAAAACAACTTAGAGAAAATTCAATATTTAACAAAGAGAAGTAAGGAACGGAAGAGAAAATATAGAGTGTGTGTGAGAGACCAAGAGAAGGAGAGATAAATAGAGAAATCCATTAGAAGAGCAGTATGTAGAAAAAGAACAAAGACAAGAACACAGAGAGAAAGAGAGGGGAAAGGAAAAAGGAAAAGAAACGAGAGACTGGGACAGAGAGATGATAGAAAAAAGAAACAGAAGAGAAAAGACAGGAAAGGAAAAGAGAGAAGACAGAAGGGGGAATAGAAGAGGAGATGAAGAGAGAAAAGAAAGAGAAGAAACCAAGAGAAATGAGAGGGGGCAGGAAAGGGAAAGAGAGGGGAAAAGAAAAGAGAAAGAGAAGGAAAAGGAGAGGAAAAAGAGAGAGGGTGTAAAGAGATGAAAAGAGAGAAACAGAGAAAAAGAGGGGGGAGGAAAGGAGAATATGAGAGGGATAGAGTGAGATAAAGAGAGAGAAACAGAGAGAAAGAGAGGGGAAAGGAAAGGAGTAAGAGAGAGGAGGATAGAGAGAGAAACAGAGAGAAAGATGGGAAATGAAAGGAGCAAGATAATAGGAGATAGAAGAGATGAAGAGAGAAACAGAGAGAAAGAGAGGGGAAAGGAAAGGAGTAAGAGAGAGGAGGATAGAGAGAGAAACAGAGAGAAAGAGAGTGGAAAGGAATGGAGAAAGAGATGGGGATCGAGAGAGATGAAGAGAAACAGAGAGAGAGAGGGGAAAGGAAATGAGAAAGAGAGAGGGGGATAGAGAGAGGAATAGAGAGAAATGAAGAGAGAGAAACAGAGAGAGAGGTGGGTCCTGCATCGTGTACACAGTATGCTTTAATGTATAGGAGTTGTCTAATGACACAAAGCCCTGACTGAACACTGAGCGGGCCCCACCGCTGATCAGCCGGCGAGTGAATGTGACAGCATGTCACCTCTCCTCCCTCAAACTCACCAAGCGTGCACAACACTTACAATCCCCCTCCCAGGAGCCGGCCCCTTCAATCTACTGCAGCCAGCTCCTAACACACGCACCGCCGGCCAGAGAGAGTGACAAACATCCATCAACACACACAGAACCGCTACAGAGCCTGGGACAGCTCTCCTTCCTATAAGGGAAGTCCCTGATCCATTCAGATCCATTCACACCGAATGCCCACATGACCCGCAGATATCCCCCGGGAGAAAGCTGCATATGAAACTGCCGGCTGGTTTAGTCTCTCCTGATCCGTCGCATTCAGAAGTGAGTATTGCGCTCCTCTATTTTTAGCCCGGCACATGGGGGAAGATCCATTAAAGTCAAAACAGGCTGACAAAGTAATTCAGCTAAAAAATGGATCTGAAAGTGCAGCTCACCAGCAGGCCAGGCCGGCTCGGATACAATCAGCATACAAACCGGAAAACCGGGTTCCGGTACAGTTACAGCACGAAGGCTGGGAATCAGATCACAGGTACATTATCACTCAGGGTGAGCAGGATTACAGCAGACCGCAGACATCATCCTAAACCACATACATGCAGCAGGGGCAGTTATGGGCCTTAGGGGCAGTCATGAGCTTTAGGGCAGTTGAGGCCTGGATTAGGGGCAATCATGGGCTTTAGGGGCAGTCATGGGCTGGATTAGGGGCAGGCATGGGCTTTAAGGGCACTTGTGGCCTGGATTAGGGGCAATCATGGGCTTTAGGGGCAGTCATGATCTTTAGGGCTAATCATAAGATGTAGGGGCAGTCGTAGGCTTTGGGGCAGTCGTAGGCTTTGGGGCAGTCGTAGGCTTTGGGGCAGTTGTAGTCTTCACAGGCAGTCTGGGACTGGATTGGGGCATGTTGGGCCTTAGGAGCAGTCGTGGGCTTAAGGGGCAGTCATGGGCTTTAGGGCTAATCATAAGATGTAGGGGCAAGTACGTAAAATATCTTAGGGCAAGTTGTAGTGCTTTGGGGGCAGTACGTAGTCGTCAAAGCAGTCTGGGACTGGAGTGGGCAGTATTTGGGCCTTTAGGGTCAGTCATGGGCTTTAGGGGTAATCATCAGATTTAGGGGCAGTCGTAGGCTTTGTGGGCAGTCTGGGACTGGATTGGGGCAGTACTGGGCCTTAAAGGTAGTCATGGGCTTTAGGGTCAATCATGGGCTTTAGGGGTAATCATCAGATTTAGGGGCAGTCATAGGCTTTGTGGGCAGTCTGGGACTGGATTGGGGCAGTATTGGGCTTTAGAAGCAGTCGTGGGCTTAAAAGGCAGTCATGGGCTTTAGGGTCAGTTGTGGGACAGCAGGCTACAGAGGAAAAGCACTATCATGAAGACAAGCCGTGAAGAAGAGGACAGAGGACTGTGAGAGAATTTCTAAATGGGCAGCAAGGACTGGGGATGATACAGCATGGGAAGGCTCAGTAGTGGAGTTCAGCCAGACGTCGGCAGCGGATGAGGATGATTCGAGTAATTGTGTGGTTAGAGGTGACCTGCCTGATATCTCGGCCATTCAGCACTCAGCACTTGGCGGCGGGTTTTCCCCCGCTGCGGTGTTGGACAAAGAGCATTCGCTTAAAGTGCTGTGTTTCCCATGTCCCCTTCTTTGCCAGGATGTCACAGTGTCTAGATACCTATGGTAGTATTTAGATACCCATGGTAGCTGCTATGGTAACTGCTAGATACCTATGGTAGTACTATATATATATATATATATATGATAGTATTTAGTTACATATGGTAGCTGTTAGACACCTATGGAAATGTTTTGATATCTATGGTAGCTGCTAGATACCTATGGGAGTGTTTTGATATCTATGGTAGCTGCTAGATACCTACGGATGTTTTTGATGTCTATGGTAGCTACTATGGTAACTGCTATATACATATTATAGTATTTAGTTACATATTGTAGCTGCTAGATACCTATTGGAGTGTTTTGATATCTATGGTAGCTGCTAGATACCTATGGGAGTGTTTTGATATCTATGGTAGCTGCTAGATACCTATGGGAGTGTTTTGATATCTATGGTAGCTGCTAGATACCTATGGGAGTGTTTTGATATCTATGGTAGCTGCTAGACACATATGGGAGTGTTTTGATATCTATGGTAGCTGCTAGATACCTATGGAAGTGTTTTGATATCTATGGTAGCTGCTAGATACCTATGGGAGTGTTTTGATATCTATGGTAGCTGCTAGATACCTATGGGAGTGTTTTGATACCTATGGTAGCTGCTACGATTACCTATTGGAAGTGTTTTGATACTCTATGGTAGCTGCTAGACACTTATGGGAGTGTTTTGATATCTATGGTAGCTGCTAGATACCTATGGGAGTGTTTTGATATCTATGGTAGCTGCTAGATACCTATGGGAGTGTTTTGATACCTATGGTAGCTGCTAGATACCTATGGAAGTGTTTTGATATCTATGGTAGCTGCTAGACACATATGGGAGTGTTTTGATATCTATGGTAGCTGCTAGATACCTATGGGCCATATCTGAGGTTTGAGTAATCCACAGAATGCAACAAAGGTACTTGGCAAGTGTTTACTATTGATGTAGGGATGGTTAACCTTTTCATTGAAAATGGAAGTGTTTTTTAACCCACAAGGATAGCTGCTAGATACCAATGGTAGTGTTGTGATACCTATGGTAGCTGCTAGATACCAATGGTAGTGTTGTGATACCTATGGTAGCTGCTAGATACCTTTGGGAGTGTTTTGATATCTATGGTAGCTGCTAGATACCTATGGGAGTGTTTTGATATCTATGGTAGCTGCTAGATACCTATGGGCCATATCTGAGGTTTGAGTAATCCGCAGAATGCAACAAAGGTACTTGGCAAGTGTTTACTATTGATGTAGGGATGGTCAACCTTTTCATTTGAAATGGAGGGTCCCTTTAACCCACAAGGATCCTTTAGGGACCATACACTCAGAGATGTTAGCATCCCCGTAGATCACCTCTACACAACACCTGCGAGTATAATAAAGAGCGTAGGAGTCTATGATATGCTGCAGTGTTCCCTCACTGAAACAAAACAATGGAAACCAGCCAGATAGATAATCTCTATAACACATTCATGTCTCTTTTCCCATTACAGATCACATCCAGACTTGATAAAGTGTGTCAGCTCTAACTGCATGCTGATGCTGTTCAAATGGACTTTAATGGTCACTCGGGCCTCACTGTCAGTGGCCAGAAGATCTACAGCGGAGTAAAGCACTCTAAACACAGCAGGACTGGAAATACACAGGCTTGTACAGAAGTGTAATAATTTCCTGAGGCAAAAACCCTGCATTCCTGGACTCAAATGAAGCCTCTGGGGTACATTGTGCTATGCGGATAATGTGGTTAATTTAAGGGAGAATCACTGTGTCATTTGAAACTTTAAGAGTGAAAGTGCAGTAAAACATAAACCTTTAAGGGGAAAAGATGTAGTCTCAAAATTCTGAGGGAAAAGCAAAAGTACTTAGAAACTTTCAGAAGAGTGTAGAATCAAATACATTTTAAAGGGAATCTAACGTAAAGATGTCAAAGTGTGGTATTACTTAAAGTGTAAAAGCTACCTGTTAAATCAACCTTGCCTTGATTTTAACTCAGCGCTCCTCCCAATCTGGTTGTCCATCAGCAAAAGTGTGGTATTGTTTGAAAGTGTAAAGATGTAAAAATGTGGTTTAATTTAAAAGTGTAAAAATGTAAAAGTGTGGTATTAGTTGAAAGTGTAAAGATGTAAAGGTGTGGTATTATTTGAAAGTGTAAAGATGTAAAAGTGTGGTATTAGTTGAAAGTGTAAAGATGTAAAAGTGTGGTATTATTTGAAAGTGTAAAGATGTAAAGGTGTGGTATTAGTTGAAAGTGTAAAGATGTAAAAGTGTGGTATTAGTTGAAAGTGTAAAGATGTAAATGTGTGGTATTAGTTGAAAGTGTAATGATGTAAAGGTGTGGTATTAGTTGAAAGTGTAAAGATGTAAAGGTGTGGTATTATTTGAAAGTGTAAAGACGTAAAAGTATGGTATTAGTTGAAAGTGTAAAGATGTAAAGGTGTTGTATTAGTTGAAAGTGTAAAGATGTAAAGGTGTGGTATTAGTTCAAAGTGTAAAGATGTAAAAGTGTGGTATTAGTTCAAAGTGTAAAGATGTAAAAGTGTAAAGGTGTGACTTGATATTGTACAGTAAAGGTTGGTATAATTTGAAAATTAAAAACTGTAAAATTATTATTGTAAGTTAATATTGTAAGGAGAAGAAAAGCATTATATGGCTATATAACAATTTGTACACAATCGTTATTAAAAGTTATTATTTATTAAACACAGATTGAATATCAGTCTGACTGAAATGTAAACCCAGAAGAATGGAGGGCGTCCCCAAGCCTTTGCCAGGCGGTGTTCTGTTATGGATGTGCTTCACCTGAGACTCATAATTGGAAAGTGGATTTCGGTGGTGAACAGTCGGTCACAGTGTGGCGTGTCCTGAGATGTCGGCTGATTATTGATGATGAACGCTCCTGCTGTTTTTCATTGTGCTCTTGTTTGTCTCTTTGTTGCTGTAATGTGATTGTGTCCAGCGCCTGGGCGTTTTTTCCTTCCTTCTTTTTTGCCTGAGCGGTTCTCCTAACTGGACGCTCTAAACAGCCGACCTCCGTCTGTCGAACAGCTATTTGGAAATGAGACTTGTCGAAACTGTACAATTGGTTTGACACGCCTGTGGGCCACTTGATTCCCTGGCCTGGAGCCTAGACGAGGCCATTACTATTCAAACGACGGCTTCTCATCATGGGCTTTTCCCTCGCATGACTGGGCCTGCTTTCCTCCTGCACCTTCCGGAGCCGCATGATTAGAATTGCGAATCGCAGAAAGCAAATTGTCAGGTGATTGCTAGCATGAAGAAACGTTAGTGGGAAGACACGCAGCAAGCTCATAAGCACTCGCGATTACCGTTACGAAAACTCCAGCTCTGTAATTCACTGCACTCCGACTGACCGAGTAAAGCGCTTTCCCGGCTAAGGAGGGAGAGTGGTGTAAAATTTTAATCATCTGTTTGACAGCGACATTTTTTCGGAAAGACAATACATAACGCTCTGGCTCATCGGCTTTTATCGCTTCGCGTTAACGGGGTGGGGGGAAGTAGCTTTCGCCGCCTTCCTCTTCTCACCTTGCCACGTTTTCTTTGCCTGGGAAGGCAGCCCTCTTTAAAAACTCTCCTCTCGACTCCCCACAGGCCGCATGGGCCCACAGCAAAGTTCTTCTAGGCAGCAGAATCCTTCTTACCTGATTAGCTGGAAAATGGCGCGGTCAGGAGAGAGGCTGAGGGATGCTGATTCGGCCGTTGATGGACCCTGACGCTGCACATACCACTGAAAAATGATCCGTTTGCAGGGACCGTGACTTTTCCCACCCGGCCTAACTCTCCCTTAAACAGTTCTTCAGCTCCATTCGAGAGCCTGGCTCACCTGCGCCGACTTCATCCTGTAGTGCAGGCTCTTTTGTTCCCCTATATATTTCACTCCACTTGTTCATTTCTGGATTTCATGCTATATACAGTGCTATACAGATGTTTGGCCACATCTGGCCCAGATGACACAATGTTGTTGATGTTCTAAGCACAGCTGACAAAAATAATTAGTCACCTGTGACTGAAACGAACCTAGTAGCGCCTAATACTTCCATGAGCACGAATAATAGCCTTACTGGGATTGGATTGGGCATGTTCTGGACATGTTTCTGGATGTAGGCCACATCAAAGCTTAGACACTCTTACAGCAAAGAATTGTCCATTTGTGCCAGATTTGGTAGATGCCTTGGTACAATTCTTATGAGCATTTCCTGTAGACTGGGATTTTAGCCACTGCTGGTAGACCCATATATTCCTCAAATCCAGCCCTCTTTATTATATATCTTAATCCTAATTCTAGGCCTTAATCTGGTGTAAGAGTAGGCTTAGAGAAGGCTATTTGTGGTCACAGCTCATGTAAATGTTGGTAGGTAATCTAATGTGTAGGGCCTCCAGTAATCCTAACCAATGGGAGAGCTTGCTTGGCTGTATGTACCTTGATACCACCAAGAGAACTGAACCGAAACCTAAACTGTATGGAGCGACTCGGTTCTACACGGTGCAGAGTACACCGGAGTAAACTTTAATAACAGCCCATTTTGAATGAATCGTGGTTGTCATAACTACGAACACAGTTACATATGACCCCTCATTTATCTAAAACAACTGCGGTGGAACTTCCCGCATCCAGTGTAGAAACTCAGTAGCCCATTTTTACCTGAGCACATCCCAGTCGCTCCCAGTCCTCCCATAACTGTGTTCATACTAAAGACATCACAAGCATGGGGAATCCTTATGGGTGCATTCATTACTTCTGTAGCTTAGTGTTTATATACATCAGCTGTATGAACTGGGGAGTAAACAATGCATGGTAAGTCCTCGCTTGTATCAAGGACTGTATGCACCTTGGTACCCCTCAAGCAAACGATCGTGATTGGACAATATCGCATTGATTGTTCCAAGGCTTTAGCTCCTTTTGTTTTCCACCAAAGCCTAAAGATGAAATAAGAGGACTGCAAAAATACTTGCCGAGTTCAAACTCAATAAGCATGATGGTTATGATAGAAGTGAACAGAAAATTGCAGACATATTTTCTATTTTACAGACATCATTAAGCCTCCTCAGCAGGCCTAGAAGGCCCCGAGGGTTCCCCACTGAGAATCAGACATTCGGCACTCTACCCTTGATGTTTTCAGTAGCTTTCGAAGTCTCTCCATCTGTGAAACAAACACCTACAAACATCTGCCCACCGTCTAGGAAGCTTCACTGACCCCTACGCCTTCAGACTCTCACACAACAAACTGAATGGCACGCTTGGCAGAAATCGTGACCAAAGACCACCTATTGAAATTGATCGGAGCAGCGCGTTGGGTAACCGTTTCCAAGAGACAGCACCTTAGATGCGGAAACAGATGCAGAGCAGGCAATCATTAAGAGAAGGTGTCGATTATGACCTGCTGAGCCGGAGTGATTTCTGGTGCACTCATAAAAATGGCTGCTGAAGTTCTGAATAGTGGAGTTGTGGTTAAAGTTAAACATGCTAGTCACTAGTCAAACTTTTGTTGAACTCCTGCAGTGGCAAAGTTCCACCACATATATATATATATATATATATATATATATATATATATATCCCAATCCCAATATCGGATATAAAACTCCACAAGCACCACCAATAGCTGTGATTGGATTTGGCATAGACTGGACCACTTACTGGATGTAGGCTACATCAGTGTTTAGGCACTAAGAATTGCGCTAGCTAGGCCGGATTTGGTGGAGGCCTTCCCTGGCCTTTTACTGGTTATCCAGGGGGTCCCACAAACCTTCATGAGGATTCAAAACAGGGGAATGTACGAGCCAGCCCAAGTGTGCGAATGCTACTGAATGTTCATCATACTAATCCGTCACATTTGCAGCCGTGTTGGGAAACTGTCATGTTGGAGTAGAGGGATAGGAATGGTAGGTTCCTCGGTAAGCTTATGAGTAAAAGGTAAACCCTGGTTGTCCTGCAACTCAGTGTAGACACTATGGTTCGAATCTTCTGTCACCCCAACCACAGAACCCATTTCCACATAATTAATAACCCCACCTCCATTTTTGTCTGGGGAGCGTATATATTACATTGAAACAGCCATTTTTAATATCTAGTTGAAATGATCGTATATCTTAATATTATTATTGTGAGATGGTTTTAAGCCCATGTCTAAATTAATAATCCATCAATAAATGTCAGGCACGAAGAACTCGGACCAACGTAAGCAGAGCTAAACAGCAAGCTGGTTTTATTAAACAATTGGACAGTCAAACCAAGCAGCAATACACGGAACAACACGAAAGGGAGAAGCGATAAACAAAGTCAGAGGCAGGCAGAGGTCAGTAACCGGGAACAGGAGTCAGCGAGGTAAACAAGTTAGAAGGGTCAGGCGAGAGACAGAGAGGAGGTAATGAAAAGATTATCAGAGAAACACAGCCAACAAAGCCAGAAGGGGAGAACACCAAAAGACGAAATAGATATAAACCAGAGAGTAATGGCTAAGAGAAGGAACGCTCAGAATGCTAAACTACGTTCTGGTGAAGCTACGCAACTCAGGAAGTGGACTGTGGGCTTATACGCTGGCGTTTAATCAGTGACAGCCGGAGCTAAAACTCAGGTGACCTAGAGCGGTTCTGGTTGGATGGTTGGGGGCATGTGTGTGTGTGATGGCATCGAGCAAAGCCCTCTGGGAAGCTGAGTCCGTAGAAATGAATCTAAAAATGAGCTTACAACAATCTCAAAATAGGATATATCAGCCTGGTATAAGATCGATTTGCTTGCTCCGATTGGCTGCCATGTCTTGCGGCCTAATCAAAAGATTGGACTGAAGGTCTCATGGTCGTGGTTAGGGCCAACCGTCCCGTAAAATATGGAATCATCCTTTATTTTGGCAATTACATGTTGCGTTCCGTATTTCTGTAAATGTCCCTAAATTTGTTCTGTATTTCTGTAAATGTCCCTAAATTTGTTCTGTATTTCTGTAAATGTCCCTAAATTTGTTGCGTATTTCCGTAAATGTCCCTAAATTTGTTGCATATTTCCGTAAATGTCCCTAAATTTGTTGCGTATTTCCATAAATGTCCCTAAATTTGTTCTGTATTTCTGTAAATGTCCCTAAATTTGTTGCGTATTTCCGTAAATGTCCCTAAATTTGTTGCGTATTTCCGTAAATGTCCCTAAATTTGTTCTGTATTTCTGTAAATGTCCCTAAATTTGTTCCGTATTTCTGTAAATGTCCCTAAATTTGTTGCGTATTTCTGTAAATGTCCCTAAATTTGTTTTGTATTTCCGTAAATGTCCCCAAATTTGTTGTGTATTTCCATAAATGTCCCTAAATTTGTTCCGTATTTCCGTAAATGTCCCCAAATTTGTTCTGTATGTCCATAAATGTCCCTTAATTTGTTCCGTATTTCCGTAAATGTCCCTAAATTTGCTCTGTATTTCCGTAAATGTCCCTAAATTTGTTGCGTATTTCCGTAAATGTCCCTAAATTTGTTACGTATTTCTGTAAATGCGTATTTCTGTAAATGTCCCTAAATTTGTTCCGTATTTCCGTAAATGTCCCTAAATTTGTTACGTATTTCTGTAAATGTCCGTAAATTTGTTCCGTATTTCCGTAAATGTCCCTAAATTTGCTCTGTATTTCCGTAAATGTCCCTAAATTTGTTGCGTATTTCCGTAAATGTCCCTAAATTTGTTACGTATTTCTGTAAATGTCCCTAAATTTGTTCCGTATTTCCGTAAATGTCCCTAAATTTGTTACGTATTTCTGTAAATGTCCGTAAATTTGTTCCGTATTTCCGTAAATGTCCCTAAATTTGTTCCGTATTTCTGTAAATGTCCCTTAATGTGTTTCGTATTTCCGTAAATGGCCCTAAATTTGTTCCGTATTTCTGTAAATGTCCCTAAATTTGTTGCGTATTTCCGTAAATGGCCCTAAATTTGTTCCGTATTCCCGTAAATGTTCGATATACATGTCTGTCACACACACATAATGATCACACCACCACACCCAGCCCCCCAACCCCACCCCACCTGTGGAAACAGCTCACATTCGGGATGCGATGCGATTTCAAACATATGACCATGCATCCACCGTCCAGTCACCGTCCATTTTTTCATTCCTGAATGGTGGCAACCCTAGTCGTGGTAGAGAATAAACTTTAGCTGGATTTTTGGGAAGGATGCAACATTCCATTTGCCTCCTGGCAGCCAGGAACAGCACAACGTTTAATCATTTTCCCCACAACGTCCACTTCTATAACTCGGTAACTCTGGCTATTGTTATGACGTCTCAACTTTAGAATATTAGTGGCCCGTAGTTGCCCATTTAGGACTGAATGAACTGTATGGAGTGAACGGTACATGGGAGTAAACTTCAAAAATTGCCATTATGTATGAATCACGGTTGTCATAACCATGAACACAATTACATATAACCACTCATTCACCTATAATACCTGCAGGGGAACTTCCGGCATCTGTATAGAAACTCAGTAGCCAATTTTTACTTGAGTACTTTCCAGACGCTCCTCATCCCTTAACTGTGTTCATGTTAAAGACATCACAAGCCTGATGAATCCTTATAGGGCTGCTATGGCAGCTTGGTGTTTATATATATCGGCTGTATGAACTAGGGAGTGACAGTTTGTGGTACATCCTCGCTCCGTCTTATAAGAAAGCTATGGCATTCCCATGATACTGGCCCTTTAGGTACATGGAGCTGAGTAACTGTAGCTGGTTACTATTCCATTCTGGCAGCTACATCTCATTATACACTGCAACTGTTGCAATGTGAGGGGACCTGAGTTCAAACATGCCTCCATGCAAAGCAAAAAAAAAAAAACATGAAATAAGCAGTGTTTATTCACCTCCAGTTCCAGCAGTCAAACCTAGCTTTTCATCCCACAAAGGTCCCACACTTCTGCTGCTGAGGTTTTTACTGCCCTGTGCCTTGCGGCTGGGAACACAAAGCTGGAGCGGGTACGGCGGGTCAGGTGTATCGGTATTCGTGTTAGAGGCGGGACGGGTTTACCCTTGCTTCTGTATTCCCGGACCAGCTAATGAGAGACTTCACTCAGGTATTCAGTGAAGCACAGGAAGCAGACTGAATCAGAAACTCAGCAGATATTGCTACAGACGAGAGAAGGAAGGAAAGGGGAAAGGTTCAGGGGGTTTGCTGGCTGTTTCAATTTCCGAGGCAGAGCTGGCTAGTTTCAGCACCTACCATGTACATCCAGTAACTGGTCTCTGAATTAGAAACACCTAGCTTGTTTCCACTTACTGGCCACTCTGGAATTCCCTAAACTGGCCACTTTATTAGAAACACTTACTTTGTGTGTCCATTAACTGGCCATTTTATTAGAAACACCTACCTTGTATGTCTATTAACTGGCCACTTTATTAGAACCACCTAGCTTGTTTCCTCTTACTGGCCACTCTGGACTTCCCCAAACTGATCACTTTATTAGAAACACCTACCTTGTATGTCCATTAACCGGCCACTTTATTAGAAACACCTACCTTGTATGTCTATTAACTGGCCATTTTATTAGAAACACCCACCTTGTTTCCTTTTACTGGCCACTCTGGACTTCCCCAAACTGGCCACTTCATTAGAAACACCTACCTTGTATGTCCATTAACTGGCCACTTTATTAGAAACACCTACCTTGTATGTCTACTAACTGGCCATTTTATTAGAAACACCTACCTTGTTTCCACTTACTGGCCACTCTGGACTTCCCCAAACTGGCCACTTTATTCAAAAACATTTGGATGTCCACTACCTTACCACTTTATTAGAAACACCTATCTAGTATGTCCACTCACTGGCCACTACCTCGTACTCCCCAAACTGGCCACTTTATTAGAAACACTTGCCTTGTATTTCCACTCATTGGCCAATTTATTAAAAACACCTACCTTGTACTTCCCAAACTGGCCACTTCATTAGAAACAGCTGTCTTGTATGTCCACTCACTGTATTAAAAACTCCTACCTTAAGTTTCCACTAACTGGCCAAGGGGAGCAGAAACTGACCATCGATAAGGGACTGGAGGATGACTAACACAAACTGTGCATCAACAGATGGTGGAGCTACGAGTGAGAGTGGAGCAGCATCAGACTTTCACTAGCAGTGATTCGCTGAGTGTCCAGTAAAAAGTTACTCTGTACAAAATTCTCCATGTTTATTCCGTATCGCTAGCTGAGATTGAAGCTTCAGTGTGAATCGGTGTGTGTGTGGGTGGGTGGTCCTATCTTGGACATTGTTTTGCTGGAGTTTTTTCGAGGTCACAGAGGTCAACACTGCTCTCCTTGAGGGAATGACCTCATCAGCGCGTGACAGAAAGGGCCAGCACTGACAGGCTTTTCATAGCGGCTCCATTGTGCCAATGAGGGAATCAATTATAAAAACACACTTAACAGAGGCGATAAGGATGGCGTCCTCCATTGTGCTGGACCAAAGCCCTTTTCTTAAAGAGGGGAGAAGAATGGGGTCCTGGACCATTCCTCTACCGCCTCCCGCGGCCGTAATTTGCTCTCCGTCTCAGATTTCATTGCTTTTTGGAATTGGATTTACCTGACTCATTCAGACGGTGAATGGACTTGCCTCCCAGGTCCAGAAAGAGGATGAATTCAGTGTGAAATTACCTGATTCCACAGCAACTCCGAGAGACATCAGCACTGCTGTCACTGTCATTAACCCTCCATTAGAATTAATGTCCTAACAAAACCTCAGGAGTTCCAGATAACAAACAAACGCATATTGAAAATGTATATTAGTTATTTCTCACTGATATGATCTCTTTAAATGAGCATTATGTCTATGGAAACAGCTGTAAAGGAGGTTGATATCTTTGGAAAGAGCTGTAAAGGGGGATGGTTTCTATGGAAACAGCTGTAAAGCAGGTTGATATCTTTGTAAACAGCTGTAAAGGAGGTTGATTTCTATGCGAACAGCTGTAAAGGAGGATGATATCTATGGAAAAAAAAGCTGTATAGAAGGATAATGTCAATGGGAACAACTGTAAAGATGAATGGTTTCTATGGAAACAGTTGTAAGGAAGGGTAATATCTATGGAAACAGCTGTAAAGGAGGTTGATGTAAATAGAAACAGCTGTAAAAAAGAATGGTTTCTTTGGAAACAGCTGTAAAGAAGGATTATGTCCATGGGAACAGCTGTAAAGGAGGATGATAAACAAATGCATGTTGTAAATTTTAATGAGTTATATTTCACCGCTTGACACAATCTGAGAAAGACTATGGTTAACTTTAATACACAAAAATCATAATCAACGCTTTGCCTGTTAAGAAGGATTATGTGAATGGAAACAGCTGTAAAGGAGGTTGAATCTATGGAAACAGCTGTAAAGGGGGACGATGTCTATGTAAACAGCTGTAAAGGAAGTTAAGTCTAAGGAAACAACTGTAAAGGGGGATGATGTCTATGGAAACAGTGGTAAAGGAGGTTGTTGTCTATGGAAACAGCTGTAAAAGAGGTTGATGTCTATGGAAACATCTGTAAAGGAAGTTGTTGTCTATGGAAACAGCTGTAAAGAAGGATGGTGTCTATGGAAATGACTGTAAAGGAGGTTAGGTTTGTGGAAATGGCTGTAAAGGAGGATGTTGTCTATGGAAACAGCTGTAAAGAAGGACGGTGTCTATGGAAACGGCTGTAAAGAAGGACGGTGTCTATGGAAACGGCTGTAAAGGAGGATGATGTCTTTAAATCTCACTATGTAGCTGGGACAACCCAATGGAAAAAGACAGTATTTAAACGAAAGGCTGCAGATTGCTTGTGTCATATCAGTCTCATGTTGCCACTAATTTCACTGAGATGCTAGCCTGGCCAGCCAGTCCTGTCTTATGCAGCACATCTCCTCCCACCCACATAGATTAAACCTAGTTTAATATTAGACCTAGTCTAAATGGAAATGTGAATGCTGATTTACACACGCAGTCTAACGGACATTGCTATTTGAGCTACGTGTTTGTTTTGCTTCACATGAATTTAATGACTTTAATAAAACCTGTTCAGTTTTTTTCTTTACCACATGATGTACATTGTTTGCTGTGCACTTTGTACTTTGTCAGGCCTTGAAAGGCAAACCCATCCTCCTCTTTGGCAGATAGTGGAGTTATGATCCATGCTTCATTTCTCCGCGGAACGACAGCCGCACTGTCAGTGTGCCATTAACCCTCTATGAGAATAAATGTCCTCATTAATGTCAGACACAGGCCCCGGGACACAGAGGCGCAGAACAACAGCGTGAGAATCAGCTGGAAGAAAGAGTGAGGGGAGGTTAGGGCTCGAGGTCAAAAGCTGTTTGCTTGTTTATAGGTTCCAAACTCTCCCTCGTGTGCTAGTTGCTTTATTTCACAGCCTCTTTCTCTAATCTGGATGTGTATATTACAGTCTAGAACTTTCATCCAGTCTTCTGGGACCTGCTCTCATTGCCAGGAGTTGTTTAGGAACTGTGTTAGTTGTTAGACAGTCTGCATTCGAAAGCTCCAGATCTCTCCTGTAAAGGGTGTTTATTCTATCTACATGCTAGCATGCTTAGCCATGCTAACATCCGTGCGCTAACGACTTGTTGGTGAGAGCACCAGATCCCACTACTCTGAGCTACTCTTCATTTTTAGAAAGCTCTAATCCTAAATCTACATACCCCTCAAAATACCTCGTGGTTGTCCAGACGTTCTCATTACAAGGTAACCTCCGGCCCAGGAGACTACGGTCCTCCTGGTTTAACACTGCCTCCATAAGCACAGTTGCAGAGGAAGGTTTTTATGGAAACTCTGATTGCAAGAGTGTTCTCTTGTGTGGGTGGCGAGTGGGCTGGTTCGAGAACCACAGGTCTACATGTTAATGACTATGATCTCTGGTTCAAATAGTTTGTAGACTATTAAAGACAAGCTCCAGTAATGTCAAAAAGTCTTTTGTCTGCCATTTGAGGAAAAAGATGAGGTTGAAATTGAAGCAGCTGTAAAAATGTACATCAGTCTGTTGTTCCGCTTCTGCCTGAAATGCCTAGGGATGGCCGGATTGATACCTAAATGTCTATACCTCTGAACCTAGCATTTAGAATGGATCCTAGTGCAGAAATATCAATATCATTTGTTTATATGTTTACTAGGGTGGATGTGTGTTCTGTTTCTCCATAAACTCCTTTTCCTTCCGCCTTCTATTATTAATACATCACCGGTATGGACAATATCACGGTATGGAGTCACTTTAAACAACAGATATACAGGGGTTGGACAATGAAACTGAAACACCTGGTTTTAGACCACAATCATTTATTAGTATGGTGTAGGGCCTCCTTTTGCGGCCAATACAGCGTCAGTTCGTCTTGGTAATGACATATACTGCGTCCTGCACAGTGGTCAGAGGGAGTTTAAGCCATTCTTCTTGCAGGATAGTGGCCAGGTCACTACGTGATGCTGGTGGAGGTTCGTCCTTCTTGGTGGTATGCTGACATTACCCTGGATACCGTGCCTCTTGATACATCACAAAGACTTGCTGTCTTGGTCACAGATGCGCCAGCAAGACGTGCACCAACAGTTTGTCCTCTTTTGAACTCTGGTATGTCACCCATAATGTTGTGTGCATTGCAATATTTTGAGCAGAACTGAGCTCTTACCTGCTAACTGAATCTTCACACTCTGCTCTTACTGGTGCAATGTGCAATTAATGAAGATTGGCCACCAGGCTGGTCCAATTTAGCCATGAGACCTCCCACACTAACATGACAGGTGTTTCAGTTTCATTGTCCAACCCCTGTATATACATATTTATATCTCTGCTCTCTCACAGACTACCCTTATCTAATAAATGTACATATCTGAGAATTTTTACAGACCTCGTCTTTGTATATTCCGTATTTTTGTCACAGACGAAGAACTTGCGCACAGAGCTAAAAATTAAGCGAGTTTTATTAAACAATCGGGCAGTTACACAAACCAGCAAACCACGATCAAACATGAGGGAGAGAGCGAGGTTATAGTCAGGGTACAGGTGAGGTGTCAGAACCGGAGTAAACAGTCAGTGAGGCAATCAGAAAATAGAGCGGAGAGACAGACAGAATGGTCAAAATACAAAAGAGATCGATCAGCCAGATAGTACAAGAGAAAGCCGAAAGAGTCAAGGAAGACATCAGTAGTCAGAGTAACAAAGGAGGTCAGAGCCGGAAGTAACAAGACGACAGAAAGACCGCTCAGAATTGCAGCCGAGGGTTTGGCAAAACTTCGCGAGGTGTGCGTGTGTTTGTTGGGCGTAAATACTGATCTGTAATCACGGACAGCTGTGTTTTGAATTCTGGTGACCTAGAGCGGAAGTGATTCAAAGACTGGGGGCATGTGGTAGTGACGTCATAAGATGATGCACTCTGGGAAATTGAGTCCGGAGGAGCGGTGGAGCCGGGAAGACCCGGAAGCGTGACGGTTTTGTGTATATATTTGTGTATTTTGTATTTATTTAATATATCTATTTTATATCGCTTTATTTTTCATATGTTTAGTATGTATATATGGTTGTCCTGCTGTAGAGTTTTAACCTGAGCCTCACCACAAGCATTTCAATGCATAAATGTCCTGCCATGTACAAACGACAAATAAACCTGAAACTTGAAATATATTTAATATATTGCTCCCAAATACATGTTTTTTCATTTTCATTTCCTGAAACTAAATACCAATAGACTCACAAGCAAGGCTTATAAGGCTTTTGAAAAAAGTGGTACATGTGGTCTACAGTACCACTAAAACACCCAGCAGATAATTAGATTCTTCTACTGATTCTTTACTTTATTATCTGCCATGTTTTTAATGAATGTTTCATTTTTATTAGATTTATAACCGATAGAAAGACAGCAGGACAGCAGCTATTCAGATATGCATCTAATCAGTGCACATTTCATTTACAGGTACATGTACTTCTACTGGTTTAACAATGATGTAAACATTGTTGAAGATGGAATTTAAATGGTGTTTAAGTTTAAGGGGTTAGTGTGACTCAGTGGTTAACACCACTACCCACCAGAAAGCTACCGCTCTTTTTTGAATTCCAGTCTAGGTAGCAAATGCTGAGCCACACCAATAAGAGTCCTTGGGCAAGACTCCTAACACTGCACTGGCCCACCTGTAAAACGAATATCCCTGTAAGTCGCTCTGGATAAGAGCCGCACACCTAAACACCTAAATGTAAACGCCGGTTATTAAAAACAGAAGCACACAGACGACTCTGGTTTCTGAAGATTTATTTAATGGTAATGTGAGACTTTCTGTAATAATTTTGTTTACATTGTCATTGAATTACATTTCAGATGTCATGTCATCACCACACGTTCCCCTTCCACCAATCACAAACAGCCTTCCCAATCCAATCATTCACACCTGACTGTCATTACACACCCTGTATATATACTCCTTTGTTTTTCTGGCTTCCTTGTGTAGTATTACCAAGTCGGTTGCCTTGTGTAGTATTACCAAGTTGGTTGCCTCTACTGAGCGATCTTTCTATTGTTTTGCCTGGTTTCCAGTTTTGATCTCTGTTTGCTTCTTGACTTTGTCTTTGGGTTTTGTCTTTGTTTGGTTCCAACCCTGGCTGGTTTCTTGGTTTTTGACTTTGTCTCATCCCTTCTGGTATGTTTGCTCTGGCACTAGATTTGCTTTGGTTTGCTCTCCCAATAAATCCTTTCACAAAGCAGGATCTCTCAGCCAGCCAGATATCTGAATCCCAAAGTCAAGCCTGTCTAATAGAAAAACAGCTGAAGAACATTCTGATTGCACAGTCTTGATCTTTGGATTTCAGTTATCAAACCCCCCCCCCACCACACGCTCTTACTTTTAACTATGCAAATGTCGAGATTAGTGCGTCACGCGTTACACACACACATTTAAAAATTTGTCATTGTTGACAATCACATGGTATTGATATCAGGGTATTACTTGGTATCGGATCGAGGGGTAAAATCTGTGGTATCGCCCTAATATCCCTAGTAACAACCTACTGTGATTTGGTACTGCAGTATACAGTAGTTAAGGCTTAAATGTCTTTTAAACCCCATTAAAATCCTGAGATTACTTAAAATAGTTCTGCTCAGAGTGTAATTTAATGGCTTATTCCAAAACCCACACACATGCTAAGTTGTTTTGGTGTCCTCAGACTTTTGGCCTGCGGTTATAAGATGGAGAGAAAAAAAACAGATGAGTGTTTATTGGCGGTTTTTACGGTGAAGTGTCGTTCCCAGGAATGATAATTGCCAATTTAGCAGATAATTCTCAATTCCCCCAGAGGGGGCTTTCCTGTGGTACAAAGGGAATACGGTTTTTGTCGGCTTCATCAGAGGGTGCCCTCGTAATAGTGGCAACTTCACACATTAAACAGAAACAATGCAAAATGCCTTCCAGATGTAAGACTGAGCAAAACGAGTATAAACACATATAGAAAAGATGATAAATATACAAAAAAAAAAAGGTTAAAGATACCACTTGGAATTTAGGACTATTATTTATGAGGGGATCATTGTTGCGGGCAATAACAAAATAATTGTGCTATTTTATCTGGGGCATTTCGTTCATTATGGGCACCGGGGTGCTGCCCAACAGAACAAAACAAAGAACTTTTTTTAAAAACATTCAACTATTTTTCTATTAAAACTGTCTGGAGGGTTGAAAAAATTAATTCCAGTTTATCTGTCTGTGGTGTCACAACGCCCTGAGGATTCCAAACCCTCCATTAGATTCAATGCAGTCAGTTGGCAGCACAGTAGTCTCAGGGTCCCTGGAGAAAACGGCAGTGCCAATGGAGTGGCTGAGCCTAGGCAAAGCTAACACATCGCTTTGAAGGAGGCATAGAACGGGAGACTGCATTTACATTGGCATTGTTGAATAAGGAGAGTTCTCTCTTTCGATTCCCTTTCCAAGGAACCAAACTGACTATGGCCATGGCTGATGTCCATCTTCAAACGAGGCTGAAGTTGGCTTCCTATTCAGCAGCTTTTTAATTGAGTGTTCCATTAAATGCTACAGCTTGTACAGACACCAGAGCGTAACTGTGCCATCTTAAGGTGGAACAGAAAATTAGCAAAACAAGCTAGCCAATAAGAAGCACCAACTTCAGCTCCCACGTCTTCAACAAGATCCTGAACAGCTTTACTTCAGAGTTTGCTCAACACATTTCACTCCAGATAGATTCTGAAACCTTGAATCAAAAGCAAGTAGCTACTGTAGGTCACGTTAGCTACTAGCAAGCTCTAAGTAACTAGCATACCTAGCTAAATAGCAACCCAGCTTACTTACACAGAGGTTTGCTGTATTTCCTAGTGGCTGTTGTGGTGCCTCAGAGCACAGCTCATTTAATTATTAATGAGCCGACCAAAAGGGAAAACCAAATCAAATACCTTCTATGTAGACAAATAATAGTTTATGCTGAATATATAAAAGATGCTGTAGAAAATGAGTATGTGTATTCCATGGTCTAGTAACGCAATATACAGGGGTTGGACAATGAAACTGAAACACCTGTCATTTTAGTGTGGGAGGTCTCATGGCTAAATTGGACCAGCCTGGTGGCCAATCTTCATTAACTGCACATTGCACCAGTAAGAGCAGAGTGTGAAGGTTCAGTTAGCAGGTAAGAGCACAGTTCTGCTCAAAATACTGCAATGCACACAGCATTATGGGTGACATACCAGAGTTCAAAAGAGGACAGATTGTTGGTGCACGTCTTGCTGGCGCATCTGTGACCAAGACAGCAAGTCTTTGTGATGTATCAAGAGCCACGGTATCCAGGGTAATGTCAGCATACCACCAAGAAGGACGAACCACATCCAACAGGATTAACTGTGGACGCAAGAGGAAGCTGTCCGAAAGGGATGTTCGGGTGCTAAACCGGATTGTATCCAAAAAACATAAAACCCCGGCTGCCCAAATCACGCTGTATTGGCCGCAAAAGGAGGCCCTACACCATACTAATAAATGATTGTGGTCTAAAACCAGGTGTTTCAGTTTCATTGTCCAACCCCTGTAGATTGCTAAACAATTAAGGCTGTTGTTCTGAATGCATTCAGAAGCCCATGTTGAAAATCTGGTAAACAGAATTTATGTTCAACAAGGGGAAGGAGGTCCCACAGTACAGTCAGTGCTTCTTTAGAAATTGGATAAATAACAGTTATGAAAAAAATGATGGTTATGATATAAAGAAGATTTGTGTCATCAGCATCAGGGACACTATAGTGAAAACTGATATGTTCCAGTTCAAGCACCAAATTTATTAAACAGGCCTGGAACCCTAAAAGTTTGTTCCCAGCTGGAACCAAAGAACTGTAGGTTCTTCAGCAAAAGCGGTGAACACATCTGTGGGCGTGTCAGTTATTGAGGACAGAGAAGATAACAATGGCGACACCCAGTGGCTGGCTGGGGAAACTCTACTATCGTCCTCTTATCGCCAGTAGAGGAACCGTGCTAGCTTTCTGGATACAAGCAAACATCTATAGGCCCTAATATCAACAAGAACGCTCACAGGTAATCTCAACACTCCGCCATCTTGGTACTACCGTCTACTACTGTTACACAGCGCCCTCTGTTGATGCTGATGATATAATCTTTGAAATTCATTGGTTCCCATTAAAGCCACCTCAAACACAGGCTGGTTCCCTGAATAGCCCCGAGGCTCTATGAAGCCCGAACGGAACCAGTGTCCTTTCTGAGATATTTACCGTCCACATTTAATCCATACATGCACCCACATACACACACTAGGGGGTTAGTGAGCACACTTGCCCAGAGCAGTGGGCAGCCCTATCCACAGCACCCAGGGAGCAGTTGGGAATTAGTCATGTCCTGTCGGCTTAGGGGATGGAACCCATGACCTTCTGGTCACAAGGCTGGTTCCTTAGCCTTCAGCCTACGGCTGCCTGCTGAAACAACTTGTAAATAATATGATGTGAATAATGCAAGGCTGCAGAGTCTGCCATGAGACTGGGCTACTGTGATGAACACAAACCTCGACCTCCCAGTTGGCTAAATCGATATACTGAATTT
The DNA here is from genome assembly GCA_024036415.1 of Prochilodus magdalenae. Classification (NCBI taxonomy): domain Eukaryota; kingdom Metazoa; phylum Chordata; class Actinopteri; order Characiformes; family Prochilodontidae; genus Prochilodus; species Prochilodus magdalenae. Next base: position 73,240 of record JAMWET010000104.1, on the reverse strand, counting down.
TATATGAATTTTATTTGCGATCACAGAAACAAACGCAGCAACAAACGGAAAACTTCTAGTTCGTATCCTAGTTGAGTTCTGAAGTAGAAGAGGAATCATTTTTTATGAAACTGGGTGAAATTGATAACGTTATTGTGTGTACAGTCCTTATTTCATTGCCATAACAGTATTTTTATTGGAGTACCGGTTCGGGCGATTGATTTTGCCCTCTCCGTTCATATCAGAGCTCCATAAATCATAACGCAGCCTGTCCAGATCCTTCAGGTAAGGGCTTTAATAAAGTACACCAGGCCGTGTGGAGATGTTCCTGGGCCTTTATATGCCATGGTCAGGCTGTGTTTTGGTCCTCCGTAGATTGTATCCAGCGATTAACAGAGTGCACTCTATATGATCTGATCTCTCCATCACAGCGGCGCTCCACTGTATCAACCAGCGGAGCGAATACTGATCTGGACTGTTGAGATAATAACGCACGTCGACACAACAAAACAGGACAGCGAGGGACGACATGCAGCGGGCAAATGACAGCGGAAATGGGCTTGCAGCAATCTGGAAGCAGATAAATGGATTTAATCTCGTTCCGGAGGGCCTTCAGTGGGGAAACGGTCGCTGACACCTGAGACCCTGCCGGACGTCAGTCTTCAGTCGAGGCCGAGTGCCTGGGATATATATCTCAATCCGAGAACAGAAACGAACTGGAGGGCCCCGCGGAGCTCGGCTAGCCTCAGGACTGAATGGCTGGGACGGTGAGCCTGCAGGCAACCACAGGGGACATGGCTAACACACACACACACCTTACGTTTCTCCAGATAGCTATACGGCAGAGATCTTGTCAATGTCATATGCAGGTAAATAGTATAGGGACATGCACAGCAACAGTTTTAATATTCAGGTCTCTGCGAGAGTTGAGGTGCACACGTCCGGACAGAGGAGATAATGGGCTAACAGAGCTAACTGTTACAGCTTAGAATACTGATGAGGACGTGGTATCTTAATACACAAGAACTTCCCTCCTCAGTGGATGATGTGCCTAGACGTTAGTCTGTGGGAGAAATATATTCCCCGTGTTTATTGGGCCTAGCTCACATCAACTGTGTACTTAGCCTAGCTAGCAAAAATGTCAGCTGTGCCAGTTCTGCCTTCTCAGCCAGGTCCTCTCATAATTAAAAAACAGAATTAATACCGAAACCAAAAATGGCATGGCTGAAATGTAAAGTGTGCACAATGCTAAAACAGAATGTACACTCATCATCCAAACAATAGCTGCACCCAGAGGGAGGTGTGGGGTTGCAGTACTGTCGGGAAGGAAGATAAAGGTGACCAGGAACGATAAATGATGATACATTTAGACTGATATGATCAATATTTACTGAGCTACACATACAGAAGTAATATCTCTCAGTATGGTGTCGGGCCGCCTGTTTGCTAACCCAACGTGCCAGATGTCTCAGCATGGAGATGTAGAGGTTCCTAATGGTGTCTTGTGATAATCCATCCCATGCAGCTTGAAGTAGGGGTGGAAGGACACCAGGTTTTCTGGAACTGTTCATCTTGGCACTGACCACGGTGCCTCCACACCTGCTGTCATTCTGAGTCACTGTTTGACAGTCTGGAACGCAACATTGCAGTCTTTTTTTAAATGGCTGCACTAGACTTAATAGCTGCAGTAGTCTTTAACTATCTGTAGTGGTCTTTATCTTGCTGTAGTGGTCTTCAACCGGCTGCAGTGGTCTTTATCTTGCTACAGTAGTCAGTAGGCAGAGGTCTTTTTTAAATGGCTGCAGTAGTCTTTAACCGGCTGCAGTGGTCTGTTTTAGACGGCTGCAGTAGTCTTTAACCGGCTGCAGTGGTCTTTATCTTGCTGCAGTAATCCTAAACTGGCTGCAGTGGTCTTTTTAAATGGCTGCAGTAGTCTTTAACCGGCTGCAGTGGTCTGTTTTAGACGGCTGCAGTAGTCTTTAACCGGCTGCAGTGGTCTTTATCTTGCTGCAGTAATCCTAAACTGGCTGCAGTAGTCTTTAACCGGCTGCAGTGGTCTTTATCTTGCTGCAGTAATCCTAAACTGGCTGCAGTGGTCTTTTTAAATGGCTGCAGTAGTCTTTAACCGGCTGCAGTGGTCTGTTTTAACCGGCTGCAGTGTTTTTTTTTTTTTTGATGGCTGCAGTAGTCTTTAGGCAGCTGCAGTGGTCTTTTTAGATAGCTGCAGTAGTCTTTAACCGGCTGCAGTGGTCTTTTTTAGATGGCTGCAGTAGTCTTTAACCGGCTGCAGTGGTCTTTTTTAGATGGCTGCAGTAGTCTTTAACCGGCTGCAGTGGTCTTTTTTAGATGGCTGCAGTAGTCTTTAACCGGCTGCAGTGGTCTTTTTTAGATGGCTGCAGTAGTCTTTAACCGGCTGCAGTGGTCTTTTTTTAGATGGCTGAAGTAGTCTTTGGGCAGCTGCAGTAGTCTTTATCTTGCAGCAGCGTAGTCTTTAACGGGCTGCAGTCGTCTTTTTTAGATGGCTGCAGTAGTCTTTAACTGGCTGCAGTGGTCTTTTTTTAGATGGCTGCAGTAGTCTTTAGGCAGCTACGGTAGTCTTTAACTGGCTGCAGTGGTCTTTTTTAGATGACTGCAGTAGTCTTTGGGCACCTGCAATAGTCTTTATCTTGCAGCAGGGTAGTCTTTAACCGGCTGCAGTATTTTTTTTTTTTTAGATAGCTGCAGTGGTCTTTAACCGGCTGGAGTGGTCTTTTTTAGATGGCTGCAGTAGTCTTTAACCGGCTGCAGTGGTCTTTTTTAGATGGCCGCAGTAGTCTTTAACCGGCTGCAGTGGTCTTTTTTAAATGGCTGCAGTAGTCTTCAGTTCGCTGCAGTAGTCTTTCTCTTGGTTCAGCAGTCTTCAGTTCGCTGCAGTGGTCTTTATCTGGGCGTATTGTCTCTATGCTGGCTACAGTAGTCTTTAGCCAGATGCAATAGTCTTTATGTGTCCACATTAGTCTTTAGACAGCTGCAGTAGTTGGAAGATGGGTATAGTAGTCTCTCCATGCAAAAAAACAGATTTGAACCAAAATATAAAACATAAGCTCTACACTGCACTATAATGTTGATTTGCATATAAAAAAAACAAAACATTTATTTTATTGGTCCTTGATCTTTGACATCTTCTAGTACTTCTAGTTCTCGCTTTACTGGTACACTCATATTCAACAACTTCAGCCTTGTAACTAAAGCAAAGCCATACTCTTAGTGATGTCATCCGGCAGCGCTAAGCCCATTTCACGGGCATGCAGCGTTTAAATGAGTGTGACAAAATGGAGTGAGCCATAATAGCCCACTGAAGTATGAAACAAAATGAGTTCTCATTCAGAGAGAAGTGCGGACCAGCGAGTGAAAAGACTGTAATTAATGAGCGCAGACATAACTAGCGCTGCCCTCTGTGATGAGATGACGTGTGTGAAAAGGCAAACATCTATTAGAAGAAAAAGGGCTGAAATCTCCACTGCCTGTGAAACTGCAGCATGAAGGCTTGCAGCTAGGAACTGGATGATCCACTGATCTGGCTGCAGGTAGAATCTACCTGCCATGTTGTCAAGGATTGACTTTAAATTTGAATGTATCCTCACAATTGACCTTATTAGAAAATCACCGGCCATTTTATTGGAAACACCCTACTCACTGGCCACTTTATTAGAAACACCTACCTTGTACTTCCACTCACTGGCCACTTTATTAGAAACACCTACCTCATACTTCCACTCACTGGCCACTTTATTAGAAACACCTACCTTGTACTTCCACTCACTGGCCACTTTATTAGAAACACCTATCTTGTACTTCTAGTCACTGGCCACTTTATTAGAAACATCTACCTTGTACTTCCACTCACTGGCCACTTTATTAGAAACACCTACCTCATACTTCCACTCACTGGCCACTTTATTAGAAACATCTACCTTGTACTTCTAGTCACTGGCCACTTTATTAGAAACACCTACCTTGTACTTCCACTCGCTGCCCACTTTATTAGAAACACCTACCTTGTACTTCCACTCACTGCCCACTTTATTAGAAACACCTACATTGTACTTCCACTCACTGGCCACTTTATTAGAAACACCTACCTCATACTTCCACTCACTGCCCACTTTATTAGAAACATCTACCTTGTACTTCTAGTCACTGGCCACTTTATTAGAAACACCTACATTGTACTTTCACTCACTGGCCACTTTATTGGTAACACCTACCTTCTGCTTAAACTCACTGGCCACTTTATTGGAAACACCTACCTTGTACTTCCACTTACTGCCCACTTTATTAGAAACACCTACCTTGTACTTCCACTCACTGCCCACTTTATTAGAAACACCTACATTGTACTTCCACTCACTGGCCACTTTATTAGAAACACCTACCTCATACTTCCACTCACTGCCCACTTTATTAGAAACACCTACCTTGTACTTCCACTCACTGCCCACTTTATTAGAAACACCTACATTGTACTTCCACTCACTGGCCACTTTATTAGAAACACCTACCTCATACTTCCACTTACTGCCCACTTTATTAGAAACACCTACCTTGTACTTCCACTCACTGGCCACTTTATTAGAAACACCTACCTCATACTTCCACTCACTGCCCACTTTATTAGAAACACCTACCTTGTACTTCCACTCACTGCCCACTTTATTAGAAACACCTACATTGTACTTCCACTCACTGGCCACTTTATTAGAAACACCTACCTTGTACTTCTAGTCACTGGCCACTTTATTAGAAACACCTACCTTGTACTTCCACTCACTGCCCACTTTATTAGAAACACCTACATTGTACTTCCACTCACTGCCCACTTTATTAGAAACACCTACATTGTACTTCCAGTCACTGCCCACTTTATTAGAAACACCTACCTTGTACTTCTAGTCACTGGCCACTTTATTAGAAACACCTACCTTGTACTTCCACTCACTGCCCACTTTATTAGAAACACCTACATTGTACTTCCACTCACTGCCCACTTTATTAGAAACACCTACATTGTACTTCCACTCACTGCCCACTTTATTAGAAACACCTACCTCATACTTCCACTTACTGCCCACTTTATTAGAAACACCTACCTTGTACTTCCACTCACTGGCCACTTTATTAGAAACACCTACCTCATACTTCCACTCACTGCCCACTTTATTAGAAACACCTACCTTGTACTTCCACTCACTGCCCACTTTATTAGAAACACCTACATTGTACTTCCACTCACTGGCCACTTTATTAGAAACACCTACCTTGTACTTCTAGTCACTGGCCACTTTATTAGAAACACCTACCTTGTACTTCCACTCACTGCCCACTTTATTAGAAACACCTACATTGTACTTCCACTCACTGCCCACTTTATTAGAAACACCTACATTGTACTTCCAGTCACTGCCCACTTTATTAGAAACACCTACCTTGTACTTCTAGTCACTGGCCACTTTATTAGAAACACCTACCTTGTACTTCCACTCACTGCCCACTTTATTAGAAACACCTACATTGTACTTCCACTCACTGCCCACTTTATTAGAAACACCTACATTGTACTTCCACTCACTGCCCACTTTATTAGAAACACCTACATTGTACTTCCAGTCACTGGCCACTTTATTAGAAACACCTACCTTGTACTTCCACTCGCTGGCCACTTTATTGGTAACACCTACCTTCTGCTTTCACTCACTGGCCACTTTATTGGAAACACCTACAGTGGTGTGAAAAAGTGTTTGCCCCCTTCATGATTTCTTATTTTTTTGCATGTTTGGAGTGGCCTAGTCAAAGTCCTGACCTGAATCCTATTGAGATGCTGTGGCATGACCTTACACAGGCAGTTCATGCTAAACCTTACAATTCTGCAAAGATGACTGGGCCCACAGTCTCCACAGCGCTGTGAAAGCCTCATTGCAAGTTACCGCAAACGCTTGGATGCAGTTGTTGCTGCTAGAGGTGGCCCAACCAGTTTAGGGGACAAACACTTTTTCACACAGTTTAGGCCTTTTTGTTTTTTTTTAATTTTTTTATTTTTTATTTTTTTATATATTTTTTTATTTAACCATGTAGTTTTTGGAGAGGTGGCCCAACCAGTTTTTTTCCTTTATTTTAAGACAAACACTTTTTCACACAGGGCCATGTAGGTTTGGATTTTTTTTCTCCCTTAATAATAAAAGCCTTTGTTTAAAACCGGCGTTTTGTGGTTACTTGTGTAGTCTTTTGCTAATATCTAAATTTTAAGAGACAAATATTTAAGAGACAAACATGCAAAAAAATAAGAAATCATGAAGGGTGCAAATACTTTTTCACAACACCGTACCTTGTGCTTCCTCACGCTGCCCACTTTATCAAAAACACCTACCTTGTACTTCCACTCACTGGCCACTTTATTGGAAACACCTACCTTGTACTTCCACTCACTGGCCACTTTCCACTCACTGGCCACTTTATTAGAAACACCTACATTGTACTTCCACTCACTGACCACTTATTTAGAAACGCCTACCTCATACTTCTAGTCACTGGCCACTTTATTAGAAACATCTACCATGTACTTCCACTCATTGGCCACTTTATTTGAAACATCTACCTTGTACCTATACTCACTGGCCACTTTCCACTCACTGGCCACTTTATTAGAAACACCTACTTTGTGCTTCCACTCACTGGCCACTTTACCTTGTACTTCCACTCACTGCTCACTGGCCACTTTATTAGAAACACCTACCTTGTACTTCCACTCACTGGCCACTTTATTTGAAACATCTACCTTGTACCTACACTCACTGGCCACTTTATTAGAAACACGTACCTTGTACTTCCACTCACCGGCCACTTTACCTAGTACTTCCACTCACTGCTCACTGGCCACTTTATTAGAAACACCTACTTCGTACTTCTAGCCACTGGCCACTTTATTAGAAACACCTACCTTGTACTTCCACTTACTGGCTACTTTATTAGAAACACCTATGTTGTACTTCCACTCACTGGCCATTTTATTAGAAACACCTACCTTGTGCTTCTGCTTACTTGCCACTCGACTATGAAAAGGATTAAACCTTATCATCACTTATTCAGTCATAACCAGGACCGAGGTCCATGTACACCGCTCGTGGGCTTCATATCAGTAAGTATGATTACTATTATGCTACGACCCTCTTAATAAGCATGCAGCGCACTCAATCCAGCTCATTTAGATAATGCTGAACAGCAGCGCGAGCTGGAATTAGGGCCGGGAGCTTACCTGTCTGATTTCGGAACGAAGGAGTTAGAAATGTTTGAGAGCAGCAAAAGAAAACACAATAAACCATAGAGAAAGAGTCGCATTCCTGACGTCCTCCAGAACAGACAGGCTGCAAATCACTGGTGCATAAATGTCTGCTGTAGCAATGGCAATGATGGATGGAGGAGTAAGGAAATGATCAGGTGCATGTTCAAACACATGCGGGTTGTTTCATCAGACTGACAACAGAATATGGGTTCGAAAAAGTTGTATTGTTGCTGTGTAGTCGGCATCATGCCGATATAGTTCTCAGCTGGTTTCCTCTAAGGCCATAATGAATAGTGTTTTGATAACCGCAGGCCTGTAGTGATGAAAAACAAGAGACAAGACTTCATAAAAGCCCAAATCAAAAGCAACTTAATACACAACTATGAGCCTATGAATGACTGTTCAGCTCCTTGTTAGGTTTCAATGTATAACTCACGGTAAATGTACAGTATCTCACAAACATACAGTGAGGAAAATAAGTATTTGAACACCCTGCGACTTTGCAAGTTCTCCCACAATCATAGAGGGGTCTGAAATTTTCATCTTAGGTGCATGTCCACTGTGAGAGACATAATCTAAAAAACATCTGGAAATCATGTGAAGACGAAGAATGATGAGTACCATCCCAAAAACACCATCCCTGCTGTGAAGCATGGGGGCGGAAGCATCATGCTTTGGGGGTGTTCTTCTGCACATGGGACAGGACGACTGCACTGTATCAAGGAGAGATTTTGGGGAACGACCTTCGTCCCTCAGTTAGAGTATCGCAGCTGGGTCTTCCAACATGACAATGACCCAAAGCACACAGCCAGGATAACCAAGGAGTGGCTCCGTATGAAGCATATCAAGGTTCTGGAGTGGCCTAGCCAGTTTCCAGACCTAAACCCTATAGAAAATCTTTGGAGGGAGCTTAAACTCTGTGTTTCTCAGCGACAGCCCAGAAACCTGGCTGATCTGGAGAAGATCTGTGTGGAGGAATGGGCCCTGCTGCAGTGTGTGCAAACCTGGTGAAAGACTATGGGACCTCTGTAATTGCAAAAAAAGGCTACTGTACCAAATATTAACATTGATTTTCACAGGTGTTCAAATACTTATTTGCAGCAGTAACACACAAATAAATTATTAAAAAATCATACATTGTGATTTCCAGATGTTTTTTAGATTATGTCTCTCACGGTGGACATGCACCTACGATGAAAATTTCAGACCCCTCCATGATTTCTAAGTGGGAGAACTTACAAAGTCGCAGGGTGTTCAAATACTTATTTTCCTCACTGTAAGTACACCCCCCACATTTTTGTATATGACATTCATATGACACTGTGTCACACCCTGCCCTGTCCTTTTCATGTTTGTCTGTCTTATCTGGCTTTCCGTTTCTGTCTTGTCATGTCCATGTGCTGTTTGTCATTCTGTTCCATGTGCTTCTGTTTGTTTTGGTCTTTTGCTCCTCCTGTCTCTGCCCTCTTGTCAGGCCCCTCACCTTTTTCTGTCTCCACCCCTTCCCAGGTGTCTCTTGTTAGCCCTTGTTGTTTTATACTCCATGTTGAGGCCTTGGTTCTTGCTTGGCATTTGTTCCCCTGCCGGTGTCTTGTTTCCATGCCTGTCGTTTGGTCTCCTCGTCCGTAGGTTTTGTATTCCTTCTGGTCTGTTGTCTCCCTCCCGGTTGTTTGTCCCCATGTTAGTTAGTTTTGTATCATATCAGCGTCATAGCCAGAGGTCATATCAGCGTCATATCCAGAGGTCATATCTAGAGGTCATATCAGTGTCATATCCAGAGGTCATATCAGCGTCATATCCAGAGGTCATATCAGCGTCATATCCAGAGGTCATATCAGCGTCATATCCAGAGGTCATATCAGCGTCATATCCAGAGGTCATATCAGTGTCATATCCAGAGGTCATATCAGCGTCATATCCAGAGATCATATCAGCGTCATATCTAGAGGTCATATCAGCGTCATATCTAGAGGTTGTCTTTTGGAAACAGACGTAGGAGTGCTGCCAGCATTGCTGCAGATGCTAAAGAGGTGGGGGGTCAACCTGTCAGTGCTCAGACCATACGCCGCACACTGTATCAAATTGGTCTGCTTTTAAAGATGAGCACAAGAAAGCCCGCACACAGTTTGCTGAAGACCAGCAGACTAAGAACATGGAGTACTGGAACCCTGTCCTGTGGTCTGATGAGACCAAGACTTATTTGATGTTAAGCGTAAGTGGCGGCAACCAGGTGAGCAGTACAAAACAAGTGTGTCTTGCCTACAGTAAAGCATGGTGGTGGTAGTGTCATGGTTTGGGGCTGCCGGCTGTGGGATGCTACAGTTCATGGAGGGAACCATGAATGCCAACATGTACTGTGACATACTGAAGCAGAGCACGAACCCCTCCCTGGAAACTGGGCCGCTCGGCAATATTTCATTCCACAGTCCATGATAACCACACGTGCTGGACTGGCCAGGCATGTCTCCAGACCGAAACCCTACTGAGCCTCTGTGGGGCATCCTTAAACAAAAGGTGAAGGAGAGCAAGGTCTTTAACATCTACCTACCCCCATGATGTTGTCATGGAGGAGTGGAAGAGGATTCCAACGGCAACCTGTGAAGCTCTAGTTAGTAAGTACTTGCCCGAGAGAGTTACGGCAGTTCTGGAAAATAACAGTGGCCACACAAAGCATTGACACGTTGGGCACAGTTTGGCCGTTTTCACTAAAGGCTGTATTCACTTTCACTGCCAGTGGTTTAGACATTAATGGCTGTGTGTTGAGTTATTTTGAGGACACAGCAGATTTACACTGTTATACAAGCTGAACACTGACTACTTTACATTGTATCACGGTGTCATATCTTCAGTGTTGTCCCATTACAAAAATTTGATCTACAGTTTATCCTTAGTTTGAATGTATAACGTAGCTCAGCCAACCTAGCAACATTTGTCTCATACAATGCCTTTGTGGGTGAAGCATGGAATGGCCACTAGAAAGAACTGTATATAGAATATTGTATCTAGAATAGAACTGAAAATCTACTGAAGGAACAGACTCCTGCAATAGAAACCCATAAAGAGCCGCTATTGTACTGGTGTTGAGTGTCAACGGGTGTTCTGTTCTTTTACTAACTACAGGGAAATGTGTCAGAATGATTGTCTGTAGCAATCGGCTGTCTCTAATCTCATGTTTCTTTAGCCTAGGACACATCCGGCAGCACTTTCACACTTTGTGGAAAAGCTGTAATTGCTCAATTTCGAAGAGCAAATGAAGCTGGCATGACAAATCATGTCTAAACAAGGCCTCGGGACAAATGGTGCATTAATTTGCCAGACAGAGTTGCCTGAGGTGGCAGCAGAGGAAAACGAGCATTCATGATTCACTCTCTCAGGTAGACTATGTCACTTTTCACTTTTACTAGCAGAGAGCATCTAAACGTTACACGCCGAACACAGAGCAGGCGTAAAAAGTGGATGGCAACCCAGCTCAGCGCTACCTGCTAAACAGTTCAATGGATTCAACAGATTCAGTCTCATCATCAAAAGAATAGCTGCACCCAGAAGGAGGTGTGGGATTGCAGGGCTGTTGGGAAGGAAGATAAAGGTCACCAGGATCAATAACTGGTGATACATATAGACTGATATGATCAATATTTATTGAGCTACACATACAGAAGTCTGTCTCTCAGTATGGTGTCGGGCCGCCATGCCAGATGTCTCAGATGGAGTTGTAGAGGTTGCTAATGGTGTCCTGTGATAATCCATCCCATGCAGCTTCAATATTCTCCCATAGTTCCTGCAGATGATGCGGTAGAGGTGGAGGTGGAGCGAGACCAGGCCTTCTAGATTTGTGATGTGTGACAACAAATGGTTAATCTTGGTGCTGACCACGGTGCCTCCACACACGGATTCGTTGGTCGTCTCCACCAAGACCAAAGCGGGACCTTCGCCACTGAAGATGAGCCGCTGTCATTCTGAGTCACTCCATGACAGTCTGGGAGGTCACCATTGCTAGGGTTGCCACCTTTCAGAAATTAAAATAAAGGATGGAGGCATGGTCATGTGTGAGTAACATATGTTTAAAATTGCCTCCCGTATTTGATCTGATTCCGGGAGTGTGTGACACATGTGTTTATCAGACATTTATGGTAATACGGCGCATTCCTTATTTGAACTGAGCTTGGGGGGGCGTATGAGAGAGAGTGTGATCATTCATGTGTGTGTGGCAAACGTGTATGTCAGACATTTACGGAAATCTGGAACAAATTTATGGACATTTACGGAAATACGGAACAAATTTACGGACATTTACAGAAATACGGAACAAATTTATGGACATTTACGGAAATACGGAACAAACTTACAGACATTTACGGAAATACGGAACAAATTTACAGACATTTACGGAAATACAGAACAAATTTACGGAAATATGGAACAAACATACGGACATTTACAGAAATATGGAACAAATTTACAGAAATACGGAACAAATTTACGGACATTTACAGAAATATGGAACAAATTTACAGAAATACGGAACAAATTTAGCAACATTTACGGAAATATGGAACAAATTTACGGACATTTACGGAAATACAGAACAAATTTACGGACATACGGAGCAAATTTATGGACATTTACGGAAATACGGAACAAATTTATGGACATACGGAATAAATATTTATAGGACATTTACGGGAAATACGGAAACATAATTACGAAAATAATGGAAAATATGGAACAAATTTATGGACATTTACGAAAATAGGGAACAAATTTGGACATTTACGAAAATAGGGAACAAATTTACTGAAATTTACAGAAATACGGAACACATTTACGAACATTTACGGAAATATGGAACAACATTTACTTGCCAAATAAAGGACGATTACGTATTTTAAGGGATGGGTGGCAACCCTAACCATTGCAGTCTTTGGTGACGTTAAAGTGGTGTTAAGGTCAGTCGTCTTAATGGTCTGTGTACATGCAGTCCTGCGTTGTGCGGTCTACTGCAGTAACGGCACCTCCCACACCAGTACGACCATGCAGCAGGTAGCGGGACACCACATAACCTTCCTTTTAAAGACCAGCTATCCCGATGATAGGAAGTTTAAGCAGAGTCACCAGGGCACAGGAAGGCATGCCATGGCCCCCTGTGGTTCCTGCCAGCAGGGCTTCTCTATGGCCATGAATGCCCGCAGTCATCCCACTGGGCTTTATCCTTCTTTTCCAGGCACTGCAGCAGAAAAACTGAACGTTGCATCCATCTCTCCAGTGTGGTGGCACTCCTTGCTTAGCTTTCTTCCTCTGGCAGCAGCACACCTAGGATGCCAGTATGCTGCCTTCTCACACACTAGGCAAGCCCAGCGACCCGGTGTACTCAGTTTCACCACCACCTCAAAGTGTCGCTGGAGGGCTGTGGCTAATGCCACCATGCTGCCATGTCCGCCAGCAGATCCTTGCTGGACGCTCTCCAAGGACGCTCTGCATGGCCTCACCTCTAGTTCTCATGCATCTGCATAGCCAGTAGGACGGAGGGAATAAGACTGGGTTTGGAGTCGCTGGTACTGACCGTTTAGTGCTGTAGTATGGCACTTGGGGTATACTGGATACTGTACTGTACCCTACCGTGAAGACTAGCAGGCGGTGTGCAGTATGTGGTGTGGTACTGTCCTATTTCTAACACAGCCATTATTTCCACAAATGTGATCCGATGAAGCGCATTGCACATAATGCTTCACTAATTTATCATGTCTAATTGTGCTTCCTCTCCACCGTGAATAACACGGACTCCACTCGCTCATTAAAACAGCCAGACTTTGACAGTTTAACAGTTGGAGCTGATGATTCGAACACAAAACACGAATGTGGATAAATCCATTAGAGTTATTTGAACTGTGATACAACTGACTTGTGAATGTGTTAACACTACAGTGCATCCAACAGCTGCTGAATGGGTGCATAAGGGAGGACCATAGAGTGACAAACCAACGCCAAGCTGGAGGTTCAAGTCTGGGAAATAGGGAGCCAGGGCTGGAGTGATACTCAATAAGGCCCCCCCTGGTAGGTGGTCTCACAGGTATCTGGAAGCCAATGTAAAAAAGTGCATCCCAAAGCTGCTGGAGGGTGCAAATGGGGGGAGGAGCCATAGAGTGAACAACAGGACGGTGGGGCTCTCCGTTTGGTGTCCCCCAACGCTAAGTGGGTTCAAGTCTGGGAAATTTAGGGAGCCAGGGCTGGGAGTGCCTCAATAAGGCCCTGGTAGGAGGTTCAAGGTATCTGGAGCCATGCTGACTACAGTGCATCCCACAGCTGCTGGAGGGTGCAGGTGGGGGAGGAGCCATAGAGTGAACACGACGATGGAGGTGGGTACCAACCAACGCTCAAGGGGTGGGTTCAAGTCTGGGAAATTAGGGAGGCTCAGGGCTGGGAGTGCCTCAATATAAGGCCCTGGTAGGTGGGTCACAGGTAATCTGGAGCCATGCTGACTACAGTGCATCCCACAGCTGCTGGAGGGTGCATACATGGGAGGAGCCATTAGAGTGAACATCGGGATGGAGGAGGTCCCATAGTCTGGGAAAGTAGAAAACGGGCTGGGAGTGCCCTCAATGGCCCTGGTAGGTGGTCAGGAGGTATCTGGACCAACTACAAGCATCAAGTGGGAGGGTGCAATGGGGGAGGAGCCAGAGAGTCTGGATGGAACCAACGCTTAAGGTGTGAAATTAAAAGCCAGGGCTGGGAGTGCCTCAATAAAAGGCCCTGGTAGGTGGTCACAGGTATCTGGAGCCATGCTGACTACAGTGCAATCCCACAGCTGCTGGGGGGTGCATGGGGGAGGAGCCATAGAGTGAACACGACGATGATGGTCCCACCAACCGGTGGTCCCACCAACGCTCAAAGTGGGTTCAAGTCTGGGAAATTAGGGAACGCCAGGGCTGGGAGTGCCTCAATAAGGCCCTGGTAGGGTGGTCACAGGTATCTGGAGCCATGCTGACTACAGTGCATCCCACAGCTGCTGGAGGGTGCAATGGGGGAGAGGAGCCATAGAGTGAACAACGACGATGGAGGTTTGGTTCCCACCAACGCTCAATTGGGTTCAAGTGTGGGAAATTAGGGAGCCAGGGCTGGGAGTGCCTCAATAAGGCCCTGGTAGGAGTGGTCATACAGGTATCTGGAGCCATGCTGACTACAGTGCATCCCACAGCTGCTGGAGGGGTGCATGGGGGGGGATAGGAGCCATAGAGTGAAACACGACGATGGACGGTGGTCCCACCCAACGCTCAAGTGGGTTCAAGTCTGGAGAAATTAGGAGCCAGGACTGGGAGTGCCTTCAATAAGGCCCTGGTAGTACGTGGTGCATGACACTGGTATCTGGTGGGAAGATCAAATGCTGACTACAGTGGACCAGGCTACTAAGTCCCCACAGCTGCTGGAGGGTGCATGGGGGAGGAGCCAGAGAGTGAACATGATGATGGAGGTGGTCCCACCAACGCTCAATTGGGTTCAAGTCTGGGAAATTAGAAAGCCAGGGCTGGGAGTGCCTCAATAAGGCCCTGGTAGGTGGTCAGAGGTATCTGGAGCCATGCTGACTACAGTGCATCCCACAGCTGCTGGAGGGTGCATGGGGGAGGAGCCATAGAGTGAACACGACGATGGAGGTGGTCCCACCAACCGCTTCAATTGGGTTCAAGTCTGTGGGAAATTAGAAAGCCAGGGCTGGGAATGCCTCAATAAGGCCCTGGTAGGAGGTCCAGAGGTGGGTATCTGGAGCCATGCTGGACTACAGTGCATCCCACAGCTGCTGGAGGGTGCATGGGGGAGGAGCCAGAGAGTGAACACGACCGATGGAGGTGGTCCCACCAATGACTCCATTGGGTTCAAGTCTAGGGAAATTAGGGAGCCAGGGCTGGGAGTGCTCCAATAAGGCCCTGGTAGGGAAGGTCACAGGTATCTGGAGGCATGACTGACATTTACAAGAAATCCGGAACAGCTGCTGGAGGGTGGAAAATATGGAACCCAATTTAGAGCCATACGAGTGCACGGGTGGAGGTGGTACACAAATTGCATCAATGGGTTAAAGTCCGGGACCACAACATTTAGGGAAGCCAAGGACGATTACGTATTTTAAGGGATGGGTGGCAACCCTAACCATTGCAGTCTTTGGTGACGTTAAAGTGGTGTTAAGGTCAGTCGTCTTAATGGTCTGTGTACATGCAGTCCTGCGCTGTGCGGTCTACTGCAGTAACGGCACCTCCCACACCAGTACGACCATGCAGCAGGTAGCGGGACACCTCATAACCTCCCTTTTAAAGACCAGCTGTCCCAATGACAGGAAGTTTAAGCAGAGTCACCAGGGCACGGAAAGGCATGCCAGGGCCCCCTGTGGTTCCTGCCAGCAGGGCTTCTCTATGGCCATGCACGCCTGCAGTCATCCCACTGGGCTTTATCGTTCTTTTCCAGGCACTGCAGCAGAAAGACTGAACGCTGCATCCCTCTCTCCAGTGTGGTGGCACTCCTTGCTTAGTTTACTTCCTCTGGCAGCAGCACGCCCAGGATGCCAGTATGCTGCCTTTTCACACACTAGGCAAGTCCAGTGACCCGTTGTACTCAGTTTCACCACCACCTCAAAGTGTCGCTGGAGGGCTGTGGCTAATGCCACCACGCTGCCATGTCCGCCAGCAGATCCTTGCTGGACGGTCTCCAAGGACGCTCTGCATGGCCTCACCTCTTGTTCTCATGCATCTGCATAGCCAGTAGGACGGAGGGAATAAGACTGGGTTTGGAGTCGCTGGTACTGACCGTGGTAGTGCTGGTAATGGCACTTGGGGTATACTGGATACTGTACTGTACCCTACCATGAAGACTAGCAGGCGGTGTGCAGTATGTGGTGTGGTGCTGTCCTATTTCTAACACAGCCATTATTTCCACAAATGTGATCCGATGAAGCGCATTGCACATAATGCTTCACTAATTTATCATGTCTAATTGTGCTTCCTCTCCACCGTGAATAACACGGACTCCACTCGCTCATTAAAACAGCCAGACTTTGACAGTTTAATAGTTGGAGCTGATGATTCCAACACAAAACACGAATGTGGATAAATCCATTAGAGTTATTTGAACTGTGATACAACTGACTTGTGAATGTGTTAACACTACAGTGCATCCAACAGCTGCTGGAGGGTGCATGGGGGAGGAGCCATAGAGTGAACACGACGATGGAGGTGGTCCCACCAACGCTCAAGTGGGTTCAAGTCTGGGAAATTAGGGAGCCAGGGCTGGGAGTGCCTCAATAAGGCCCTGGTAGGTGGTCACAGGTATCTGGAGCCATGCTGACTACAGTGCATCCCACAGCTGCTGGAGGGTGCATGGGGGAGGAGCCATAGAGTGAACACGATGATGGAGGTGGTCCCACCAACGCTCAAGTGGGTTCAAGTCTGTGAAATTAGGGAGCCAGGGCTGGGAATGCCTCAATAAGGCCCTGGTAGGAGGTCACAGGTATCTGGAGCCATGCTGACTACAGTGCATCCCACAGCTGCTGGAGGGTGCATGGGGGAGGAGCCATAGAGTGAACACGACGATGGAGGTGGTCCCACCAACGCTCAAGTGGGTTCAAGTCTGGGAAATTAGGGAGCCAGGGCTGGGAGTGCCTCAATAAGGCCCTGGTAGGTGGTCAGAGGTATCTGGAGCCATGCTGACTACAGTGCATCCCACAGCTGCTGGAGGGTGCATGGGGGAGGAGCCAGAGAGTGAACATGATGATGGAGGTGGTCCCACCAATACGGCTCAAGTTATCTGTGGAGCCATGGGTTCAAGTCATGGGAGGAGCCAGAGTAGTGAAGATGAAGCCTCAGGGGTCTGGGAGTGCCTCAATAAGGCCCTGGTAGGTGGTCAGAGGTATCATGGCTGACTACAGTGGCCTCCCACAGCTGCTGGGGGGTGCTGGGGGAGGAGCCATAGAGTGAACTGACTGGACACCAACGCTCAAGTGGGTTCAAGTCTGGGAAATTAGGGAGCCAGGGACTGGGAGTGCCTCAATAAGGCCCTGGTAGGTGTTCAGATAGGCGTATCTGCTGCTGAGGTGCATGCTGGGGGTGGGCATGGGGAGGAGGAGGCCATAGAGTGAACACGCGCATAGGAGGTGGTCCCCACGATGGGAGCCAGTGGGAGTGGCCTCACCCTGGTAGGTGTGTCAACGCTCATGCTGACTACAGTGGGTGGAGGTCGCATGGGGGGGAGCCAGTCATGATCGAGGTGGTCCCAAATTAGGGAATGCCCTTGGTAGGTTTTTAGGTCAGGAGCCATGCTGACTACAGTTGCATCCCACAGCTGGAGGTGGGTCCCAGCTCATGCTCAAATTGGGTTTCAAGTGGGAATTAGCTGAGCCAGGGCACTTGGAGTGCCTCAATAAGGCCCTGGTAGGTGGTCACAGGTATCTGGAGCCATGCTGACTACAGTGCATCCCACAGCTGCTGGAGGGTGCATGGGGGAGGAGCCATAGAGTGAACACGACGATGGAGGTGGTCCCACCAACGCTCAAGTGGGTTCAAGTCTGGGAAATTAGGGAGCCAGGACTGGGAGTGCCTCAATAAGGCCCTGGTAGGTGGTCACAGGTATCTGGAGCCATGCTGACTACAGTGCATCCCACAGCTGCTGGAGGGTGCATGGGGGTGGAGCCATAGAGTGAACACGACGATGGAGGTGGTCCCACCAACGCTCAATTGGGTTCAAGTGTGGGAAATTAGAAAGCCAGGGCTGGGAATGCCTCAATAAGGCCCTGGTAGGAGGTCAGAGGTATCTGGAGCCATGCTGACTACAGTGCATCCCACAGCTGCTGGACAGTGCATGGGGGAGGAGCCAGAGAGTGAACACGACGATGGAGGTGGTCCCACCAACGCTCAATTGGGTTCAAGTCTGGGAAATTAGGGAGCCAGGGCTGGGAGTGCCTCAATAAGGCCCTGGTAGGAGGTCACAGGTATCTGGAGCCATGCTGACTACAGTGCATCCCACAGCTGCTGGAGGGTGCATGGGGGAGGAGCCATAGAGTGAACACGACGATGGAGGTGGTCCCACCAACGCTCAAGTGGGTTCAAGTCTGGGAAATTAGGGAGCCAGGGCTGGGAGTGCCTCAATAAGGCCCTGGTAGGTGGTCACAGGTATCTGGAGCCATGCTGACTACAGTGCATCCCACAGCTGCTGGAGGGTGCATGGGGGAGGAGCCATAGAGTGAACACGACGATGGAGGTGGTCCCACCAACGCTCAATTGGGTTCAAGTGTGGGAAATTAGAAAGCCAGGGCTGGGAATGCCTCAATAAGGCCCTGGTAGGAGGTCAGAGGTATCTGGAGCCATGCTGACTACAGTGCATCCCACAGCTGCTGGAGGGTGCATGGGGGAGGAGCCATAGAGTGAACACGACGATGGAGGTGGTCCCACCAACGCTCAATTGGGTTCAAGTCTGGGAAATTAGGGAGCCAGGGCTGGGAGTGCCTCAATAAGGCCCTGGTAGGTGGTCAGAGGTATCTGGAGCCATGCTGACTACAGTGCATCCCACAGCTGCTGGAGGGTGCATGGGGGAGGAGCCATAGAGTGAACACGACGATGGAGGTGGTCCCACCAACGCTCAATTGGGTTCAAGTCTGGGAAATTAGGGAGCCAGGGCTGGGAGTGCCTCAATAAGGCCCTGGTAGGAGGTCACAGGTATCTGGAGCCATGCTGACTACAGTGCATCCCACAGCTGCTGGAGGGTGCATGGGGGAGGAGCCATAGAGTGAACACGACAATGGAGGTGGTCCCACCAACGCTCAATTGGGTTCAAGTCTGGGAAATTAGGGAGCCAGGACTGGGAGTGCCTCAATAAGGCCCTGGTAGGAGGTCACAGGTATCTGGAGCCATGCTGACTACAGTGCATCCCACAGCTGCTGGAGGGTGCATGGGGGAGGAGCCATAGAGTGAACACGACGATGGAGGTGGTCCCACCAACGCTCAAGTGGGTTCAAGTCTGGGATATTAGGGAGCCAGGACTGGGAGTGCCTCAATAAGGCCCTGGTAGGAGGTCACAGGTATCTGGAGCCATGCTGACTACAGTGCATCCCACAGCTGCTGGAGGGTGCATGGGGGAGGAGCCATAGAGTGAACACGATGATCGAGGTGGTCCCACCAACGCTCAATTGGGCTCAAGTCTGGGTAATTAGGGAGCCAGGACTGGGAGTGCCTCAATAAGGCCCTGGTAGGAGGTCACAGGTATCTGGAGCCATGCTGACTACAGTGCATCCAACAGCTGCTGGAGGGTGCATGGGGGAGGAGCCATAGAGTGAACACGATGATCAAGGTGGTCCCACCAAAGCTCAATTGGGTTCAAGTCTGGGAAATTAGGGAGCCAGGGCTGGGAGTGCCTCAATAAGGCCCTGGTAGGAGGTCACAGGTATCTGGAGCCATGCTGACTACAGTGCATCCCACAGCTGCTGGAGGGTGCATGGGGGAGGAGCCATAGAGTGAACACGACGATGGAGGTGGTCCCACCAACGCTCAAGTGGGTTCAAGTCTGGGAAATTAGGGAGCCAGGACTGGGAGTGCCTCAATAAGGCCCTGGTAGGTGGTCACAGGTATCTGGAGCCATGCTGACTACAGTGCATCCCACAGCTGCTGGAGGGTGCATGGGGGAGGAGCCATAGAGTGAACACGACGATGGAGGTGGTCCCACCAACGCTCAGCTGGGTTCAAGTCTGGGAAATTAGGGAGCCAGGGCTGGGAGTGCCTCAATAAGGCCCTGGTAGGAGGTCACAGGTATCTGGAGCCATGCTGACTACAGTGCATCCCACAGCTGCTGGAGGGTGCATGGGGGAGGAGCCATAGAGTGAACATGATGATGGAGGTGGTCCCACCAACGCTCAATTGGGCTCAAGTCTGGGTAATTAGGGAGCCATGATAGTACTTGGAAGTATTATTTGACTCATGACTGCATTGAGGGATATGTGTGCAGAGAGCCTATAGCAGACCCTATATACCCACCAAGTCAGCTCCTGACATGTGACTACCTTCATGGGCTTCATGGGTTCAAGAAGTCTAAAATGTGTATCTATCTATGAATCTGTTTTCCATCGGAAGGATGATCCATACATAAAAATGAAAGGACTGCAGGCTTTTCAGGTTTCTGTAGAAAAGAGGTCCAGGGCCGTACAGGTGTACATTCAAGAGCTGAAGGTTCTGTTCAGTGAAAGAAAGAGCAGCTGGTGGAAAATGAATGTCAGTTGTAACGTACTGTTGACTGACTGCAGTATAATAGCGCATGGTGTGCCAGCGCACATCGTTTAGGTCCGAAGGCCTCCTGCTTGGGTTTTTCCCTCTAAGATGTGACTGGCAGAGTGATTTCTGTCTACTCTCACAATATGCCCGTCTCCGCCCATGAAAGCCGCCATTGTTCTACGCTCTAATCCGAAATCTCTGCAATATGACTGGGATCAAAGCTCCATTCAGAAACACCTCACTTTTTTTGGCCCTGAATCTGGCTTCCTGTCCTGACTCTCCTCTGTACAGCGGTTATAAAACTGCCTCCTCGCTGCCAAAGTAAAGGATGGTTAAGGATGTGGCTGGAGCTGCAGGAATTTTCAAACTGTTCAGGATTCCAAATATGATGGAATATATGAACTGGAGATGTAGCTGAGTGCCAGATTATATTTGGCGCACAAACTGAAGTAGCCTAGATACAAAAGAGTGCACAGCTAGTGCTGTTTGCTGCAGTATGAAATAAAAATAGAGGCTCTAGCCATAAATGTCAACCTAATTAATCATATAAACCATATATAAGTCAAATACACAATTTCTCACCCTTTACCTCAAATGTAGTCGATTACTTGAGGCAATTTATGGTGTCTGCAGTGTCCTTTAATTTTAGCGCTGGTGCTAGGAAGCTAATGTAGCTTGAAGTAAGGGAAGCTCTTACACAACAGTTAGCATTGCGCTAACTTCATCTTAAAGTAATGACACTGACACTGTTCTGACACTGTTATCTATGAATATAGAGCCTCCTGGCAAAATTCAAGATGCAGGATGTCTACAACCTAGGCTGTTTATGGTTTGAGCTATGCTAATACACTTCAGTCCTTGTTTCTAGATAACAGTAAATCATATAGTGTTGGAAACTACAGGTATAACATACAGTACATTGCTAAACACCGCTACATGCTTTCAGATGAGTGTAGGAGGGTTTAAACATGCAGTTAGCACCATGCTAATATATGAGGCTTTAGCTTCCATTAGGCGTTAGCTCCAGTGCTAACACTAAATTACTTCTTGACTGTAATATGGCTTGATCACGACATTTACGACATTTGTGATTTGTGTAGTGATATTGTACATTTTTGGGGGTAGTCGTGGGCTGGAGGTGACTGGAGGGTTACCTGTTTGATTACCTGAACTGACAGGACACCACTGATGTTCAACTGCTTCCTGGATGATGTAGATAGGGCTGTGTTCAGTAGAGTGTGCATATGTGGGTGTTTCATTTAATGGATGGATTAATGCAGTAGACAAATTCCTCAGTATACAATCATTATTGAAAAATGGTTCTGAATTGGTTGGTAAAAAAAACAATGTTTGGTAAAAAAAACCAAACAAACAAACAACTAAGCTACAAAACCACCTGGTCTGTGACTGACATAGACATGATGTATGAGATATGATGTTGGACATGATGTATGTATATATATATATATATTCTCTAATTTGCTAATTCTCTATTATATCTATTACATTGCATGTAAATGTCATACTGGAGCCAATGAAATATCCCAAAATGCCTTTTTCTTTCAATTTCATTTTAACACGGCGGCTGTCCTTTATGTTACATTGACCTTTCATGTAGAATGGACCAATAGAAATGCTTCAGAATCAGGTGGAATCAATCCTCTTTATATTAATTTACATTAAAATTTAAGTTGCTATTTTGGAGACACTCGTGTATATTGATTTAGACATGGTGTGCACATTTCAGCTATTTCAGTATAATCAATTCAAGGCGTCTTCCTGTGAATAGACTTACAAGCTTCCATTTATACTTGAATTCTCTACTCTATTACCCAGACTACAGTACAATGGCGAGTGTATTCTTTCCTTCTTTTGCTTGAGTCATTGTGCAATTGTCAGCTTGAATTATCCTCATTTCAATATGCCGTAAAGGCGTGTCGAATCGTTATTGCATTCCGCTTGTGCGAGTTGAATGGCTTCGTCAGGGCTGCATTGTGTAATAAATTAGACGATGTCTTACGGTGACAGGACGCTTGCTGATTAATGGTAGACATCACTGCCTCTCAACACTGGCCTAACTGCTGAGGTCACATTCTTCTGTCTTTACTGTGAATTCCACAGAGTCAATTAAAATATGACTTACATTGGGGGCTACGGAGCGCCGCTTGACCTTTGGCCTCTTTTACAGCGCACAGTTCCCACAGATTCGGTGGATTTTACTGCAGTCCACACAGAGACTATGGATGTGTTTCAAACTGATGGTTTAAGCGCCGGTGACTCTGAAGAGCGGTGGTGAATGTCATAAAAGAAAATAAATCTTTTTCTTTCTTCAGTAAGATTTTTTATAAAACACTATAAGTGGAGGAGCTTTTTGTTTATTCTAGCACCTTACCTTACATCTTTTATGGCACAAAAGCACACCCACCTTCTTATCAGGTTACTATGATTATTGTATATGGTGTTATTGTTATGATATTTAGTCTGGGCATTTCCAAAAAAAATTACATTGAAAATGCAACATGCTAGACGTCTCAGCATGGAGTTGTAGAGGTTCCTAATGGTGTTCTGTGATAGTCCATCCTTTGCAGTTAAAATATTGACATACAGCTCCTGCAGATTGTGTGGTAGGGGTGGAGGTGGAGGAACACCAGGCCTCCTGGATGTGTGACGCAGGACGACATATTGTTTATCTTGGTGCTGACCACGGTGCCTCCACACATGGATTGATTGGTTGTCTCCGCCAAGACAAAAGTGGGACTTGCTGCCGTTCTGAGTCACCTCATGACAGTTTGTCACTACACCTTTGGCAACATTGACCTGGTGTTAAGTGCAGTTGTCATAACGGTCTGCGTGCATGTAGTCCTGTGTTGTGCAGCCGTCTGCCAATGGTGCTGGCACTAACAGGATGACTCATGTAGGCATCACTGGTGGCTGAATGCCCGCCATTGTGGCTGTTGGGTCAGTCAGGTACAGGTATCTACTGAAAGACTTAGTGAGCTCTAGTGCATGTTTTTAGCCTAACATACCTCTACCGATTGGTAGAGATGGCACAATTAGGTTAAATTTAATTCAATACCTTATTTTTTAAGATATAGTGACTGAAAAATTTGCTCTAGCAAAATGTTGAGCAGGACGTAAGGGTTAAAAACATATTTTTGAAATACAGAGAACAACTAAAATACTTTTTCAAATGGTAAATAAGAATTGTACACAATGTTTTAATAGAATAAAACATGTGTGTTCTCTCATTGGTTGGCCAGTGGGCTTCTTTATGCGTGGCTGATTTGGAGGAAACCAACATATCGTCGCTGTTCAATGAAAAGCAGGTATCTCCAAAATAACAACTTTACAGCAGTGGCCAAAAACCTAGTGTAGTTTGAATGCAAGTCAATGGACCGGACTTTTTATCAAGCAGTTTTGAGCCATTTTTATTATTCAATTCCTGATAAAATGTTCACACAACATTACTGGCAAGTGCTGCGTTCAAACGATGCATAAAAGTCAAAATGAACAAAAATGGAGATACAGTTTTTCATTGGACAGTGACGATATGTACCAGTATTAATAAAGCCCTATCTTTGTCTGTGCTGTGAACAATAGTTTTTAATCAAATAGACCAAACCCCCTCTTCATACCCATAAAGAAACTTTTTATGAACATGAAGATGAATATATGCCCAAAGCTTTAACCCAGAGCCGCTTTATGATCACTTACCTTTCGCGAACAACAAACTGCAAATGATCATCTTGGTGTAGATCATGCAACTCGCAAACAGCACACAGTTAGGCACTCTGTAGCTGTAAATAGGCTTATAGTGGCGTATGTCAGTGTGTGATTAAGGCGTCTCTTTATTCTCTACAGGCTACTGCAGGATAAGCATGTACATGCAAAGACGTGGCTAGAGCGCAGACCAAAACAGGCCCGAGGAATAAACATGAAAAATGAAAGGCGTGTATAATTTGACCACTGCAATGCTTTAATAAATCAAATATCGCCTCTATGTGGCTTACATACACGCACAGAAGGGACCGAACACTCCCACAATAAATTAGGGGAAGAAAACTAGGTGCCAGGCTATGGTAATTGCCTTTTCCAGCCGTTGTTACACTTTTCCCTATCCGGAGAGTTGTTATTCCAATCATAAAACACAATGACTGCACATAATGATATTGTCAGGGTGGAGGGACGGAGCCATTTGAATAAATCTGAGGAAGATTTAGCTGCATTGCCTTCGGTACCACAACTCACCGCATTCTTTACAGCTTTATTAAACACTGGGCCACCCTACTCCATCAACTACCACAACTTTTTACATTACGGTATCCTGGCAGGAGATGGCAATTTAAAACTAGTCCGGAAACAGGAATTCAGGCCGACGTCTGCCAGAGGAAATGACCAGTTTACATTAAGTAAAAGGAGTAGTCTAGAAACAGACTCCATTATCACGGAGCAATCTAATACCTGCCGAGATATCGTTATTTGTCATGGGTGCTCAGAGAATGTGGTGAAGGAAACTAAGTCACTCATTGGCGTCTTCCACCAGTGTGGAACTGGTCCCGTTCTAGGTCGTGCACCTAATTTTGAACCGTTTGGTGCTTTTCCTCCAAAATTACACTGCTTGGGGACCGGATATATTAATTCCCAGCTGGAACCAGAAGATAGTAGGTTCTTTAGCCTAAACTGTGACAACATTTGTGGGTGTGTCAAGTGTCGGAAAAAGAAAGCCACAATGCTGACACCCAGTGGCCACTCTCCTACGTCTTCTTATCGCCAGTAGTTGATCTGATCTTGCTTTCTGGATGCAAACGAACATCTGGAATAACAGCACAAGCACTCACAGGTATTCTATAATGCTCTGCAATCTTGTTAGTACTGTTTAGTATCACTGTGTAGCGCTTCATGGCTTCATGGATGCGGTATCCTTTGGCGTTCCTTGGTGCAAACACAGACTGGTTCCATGGAAGGCACCATGGTTCTACAAAGCCTGAACAGAACCAGTTCAGAAACCAGAGCTATCGAGGCCCTTAGGGTTTGGAGTGAAATGGTTCATTATAGAGTCCCTGGCAGACACTTATTTCTTAATAGTGGTGGTGATGGGAACCAGGGGTCACCATGTCCACAACACACATATCGCAATTTTATTTGTTATCTAGAACCACCACTGAACCTACACAGGCTCATCAGCAGCATTGTGAACTAGTTAAACTTGGTGAGTTTCTCTAGAATGAACCAATCCAGACCAAAACCAAACCAAAAACCTTGTCCCATTTTTTGTTTTTGAGACTCACTAATTTCCATTTCCATTTAAGGCATTCAGCAGACAGTCTTATCCAGAGCGCCTCACAACCATAATTAGTGTTCATTCAGAGTATGTTTCCCTGCTAGTACAAGGAGCTTAGAGTCTTAAATTCGCCTTGAGCTAAACCAACAAGGGCCAGTGCCGATAACTAGAAAGAAGCATACAGAGTTCAAAACAGCAGCAGTGCACTACCGTTTGAAGGTCACGAGAGGGTCTGCTGTTCGGACAGCCAGTGGAAGTTCATTCTACCATCTGGGTGACAGGACACATAAGAGTCTGGACACTTGTCCTCCACTGTTTACACCTTGTAGAAACCCCTCTGTATTTACTCCGATGACATCATCTATTTATTGGTTCACTTTAACACAGACACGGCAGCCCCTCTGGAGGATGTCCTTGATTTGGCCAACTGTAGTGACGCTCTTTGGATTACATATTAAGAGGTAACAGCCACAGACTCCAAACCGGAAATCAACTCTGGACAACTTTCATCTGCTTAAGTGAAACACTGAGGGAATAAAACACCTGGCTATGGCACAGCTGAGAAGCCCACTGTCCAGTATGCCATCATAGATGATAACTCTATCAACATCCACATATTGATTGCCTGACTGTACGGTACCTAAGGTTGCATGGTGGGACAGTAGGTGGCGCTGTCCCCTCACCGCAAGAAGGTCCCGGGGTTGATTCCCGGCTGGGGTGTCCAGAGGCCTTTATGAAACTGACTGTATGGTGCCTAGATGGCATGGTGGCACAGTAGGTGGCCTTGTCACCTCAAAGCAAGAAGGCCCTGGGTTAGATTTCCGACTGGGATGCCCGGGGTCCTTTCTGGGTAGAGTTTTCACGTTGTGCCCATGTCTGTGTGGGTTTCCTCTGGGTCCTAAGGTTTCTTCCCAGGTGAACTGAAAATGTTATATAGGTTCCCCTAGGTGTGTCTGCCCTGTGATGGACTGGTGGCCTGTCCAGGGTGTTTCCGGGCTTGTACCCAAAGAGTGCTGGGATAGGCTCCAGCACCCCACTGTGAGCCAGAAGGATTAGTGGCTTAGAAGACGAAGGGATGAATGGTGTCTACAGTTGATATGGTTTTACCTGGCAGATTTGATTTTTGCAGTGGTCGTATAGGAAATTCAGATGCACTGTTGTTGTATCCACCTACAGGCAGAGGAAATGGAACAAGACCAACACAACACAGTTGTTATGAAGACCTTGGCATGGCAATAATATCCTTATATCATTATAGCCCATAATACCCAGCAGTTCTGCTACACATTAAGAGCCACGTTGGTAGTTCAACCTGATAGATGTGAAATAACACAACGCAACTGACGTTAAACTGCACAGTAAAGCAATAGAATAAAGAATGATCATGTTTGTCTACTGACTGTGAGTATTTACCAAAGATGTTAATTCATGATAATAGGTGTCATGACGGCTCCATATGAGCTATTTTATGAACCGAGAAAACATTATACTAATAGTTTGTTTACACAGAGCTTTCCCCTTTCCCACAAATGCAATCAGTCAGCCAAGACATGGGAGCTTATGCTCCACCAATTATCACTGTTCAGGCAGTACTCTGTATTTTTATCATATTTATATACACTCGTCATCAAAAGAATACACGCACATATAGCTGCGCCCAGAAAGAATCAACCGGTGGGTAGATTTGACATTCTGAGACGACTCAATTTTGGCTGTACATGTGACGTAAGCAAGGACAGGCCTTATCACTGAATGACCTGACTAAGCCAACAGCCACGATTGCGGACATTCAGTGAACCATGCTGCCCTCCGTAAGTCATCCTGTTAGTGACAGCACCATTGACAGATGGCTGCACGACAGGACCACATGTACACAGATCGTTATGACGACTGCCCTTAATGCCACGTCACCATCACCAAGACTGCAATGGTGTCGTGCCAGACTGTGATGGAGTGACTCAGAATGGCAGCGGGTCATCTTCAGTGACCGGTCCCCCTTTTGTCTTGGTGGAGACGACCAACGAATCCATGTGTGGAGATGCTAAGACACAGCACCAAAATAAATGGTTTGCTGTCACACGTTACATGTCCAGAAGGCCTGGTGTCACTCCACCTCCACCCCTGCCGCACCATCTGCAGGAACTGTGTGAGAATATTCAAGCTGCATGGGATGGATTATCACAGGACGCCTTAGGAACCTCTACAGCTGCATGCCGAGACGTCTGGCATGTTGGGTTAGCAAACATGGCGGCCTGACGCCATACTGAGAGACAGACTTCTGTATGTGTAGCTCAATAAATATTGATCATATCAGTCTAAATGTATCATCATGTATTGTTCCTGGTGACCTTTATCTTCCTTCCCAACAGCCCTGCACTCCCACACCTCCTTCTGGGTGGAGCTATATGTTTTTTAGTGTATAACCGTATGTTATACAGTGCAAGACTACCACATAAGAAGGTTTTAGAACTGGAACTTACAATAAGTGGCATTTTGTTCCAGTGCTAAAACCATCATGGCTGATTGGCTATGGGGAGAAAACTGTGCATATCTGATTTTTGGTACGGTGCCATTAAAATGTGGGGCTAAATAAAGAAAAACAGCTATTGAACTCTGTTATTCCAAAAGATAAGGCACAAATGCACAGAAACACGGCGAAATAAAAGGTGACATTCTGTAATTCTGCGTCATATCAGTCTTTCCATCTTTAATTAGACCTACCTGCACACAGCAGAAGCAATCATTTCAGGCTGAAACTTGTGGAAGGCCAGCTCCTCAACAAAATAGGCTAGCACAACTGTGGGAAAGATGACAGCAATAATTTACCTTGATGGATGTGACTGTTTTCAAGCGGTGGAAGCATAAGGCCCAGCTGAGCATTGTCCATATGGTGTGCTCTTTATTATTATTTCTGCAGTGGTACAGGTTTCATTTGTTGTGTAAATGGAACAGCCTAAACCCCTTCTGGAACTGGATTAGCTTTCTCAGCGGATATTTTCTGGTGTCAGGATTTGATTATTCGGTTGGTTTGGCATGACGTATTTGTGTAATTCAACAACGTTATCACAAAATCGAAAAGTCTTAGCCTGGATGGTGACGTCAGCCGCACACAGTGCAGATTCATACTGAATTATAATCCCTCCACAGTTATTACTGTCAGACTGTACACACTACACACGCTGCAGATTCATACTGGATTATAATCACCTCACAGTTATTACTGCCAGACTGTAAACACTACACACGCTGCAGATTCATACTGGATTATAATCACTCCACAGTTATTACTGTCAGACTGTAAACACTACACACGCTGCAGATTCATACCGGATTATAATCACCCCACGGTTATTACTGTCAGACTGTAAACACTACACACGCTGCAGATTCATACTGGATTATAATCACTCCACAGTTATTACTGTCAGACTGTAAACACTACACACGCTGCAGATTCATACTGGATTATAATCACTCCACAGTTATTACCGTCAGACTGTAAACACTACACACGCTGCAGATTCATACTGGATTATAATCACTCCACAGTTATTACTGTCAGACTGTAAACACTACACAGGCTGCAGATTCATACTGGATTATAATCCCTCCACAGTTATTACCGTCAGACTGTAAACACTACACACGCTGCAGATTAAATATTACTGCCACACTGTATAATCTATGCACACTACAAACTCATAGTGGATTAAAATCACTCCACAGTTATTACTATGAGACTGTAATGACTGGAGATTATACATATTCATACTGGAATAAAATAATAGATTCATGCATGATTTTAATTTCTACATATAGAATGAATGTATTGCATGAGAAGTGGACGGTATTTGTTTAAAAAAATGGAAACTATAACCTAATGTTTACATGCCTTTATGAAACTTCTTTTAAAACAAAGGGCATTTTTTATGGGCTCTTTGAAATCAAAAAGTTGCCTCCACTTGCATTCCTTTCTACACAGTTTTTTTTTATTCCAGGCTTTTCCGCTACGTTTTTCCACACTCTTGAGTTATGAAACTAATTTTGCACAGCTTACGTTTACAGTGACCCCTCATCACTGCCCTGACAAGTAGCTGTACAAACCATCAAGAACATGCTATTGATTTGTAGTTGTGAAAAGAAGCTGAGATGTATTCAGATTGGCTTAAAGCGCGTCAGATCCACAGCAGTGCTCTGTGATGCATTAGGAGGAGGAATTTCAAGGCCTACAGAGTAAGATTTTAAGATGGGGCTTCAATAATTAATAGAGCACTTAAAAAGAAAGCTTTGAGACATACACTGATTATGCAATGGCCTAAAGCTACTCTCCTCAGCTATGCATGCGTAGACGTTTGACGAGAGTTTTCATTCGTGTCTATGAGCTGGTGGACATAAGTTTAATTGACCTTGGAAAGACAAGAGGGTGACTGCAAATTCCCAACCCTTGTGGAATGTTTTTTTTTTTTTTCATTTTCTCAGCAGCCCTGGATCTCTGTAGCATTCCAGCGAGTGTAAAGTGGTTTGATGGAACAAATCGGGAAAATCTTCCAGATACAGCTCAAGATGTGAACAACTGGACACAGCTACTGTCTTTTGCTTCAGGTTCTGGATCGCTCCAGCACTCTATATTATTTGAGACTGAAACAATAGTCTAGTTAAACCAAAGGCTAAGTTTTGCTAGGAGGCTAACTAGGGGCTAAATAGGTTAATTAGCATCATGCTAATCGCATACCTAAACCATCACATTCGCCTGAAACTGTGTGGCTGTTTAGTAATGTCACATCCCTGTCTGTCTGGTCGTGTCCATATGTCATACAACGCCCCCTCTGGTTGCTTCATGTCATTGCACTGCTTTTCCTGCTCCACCCTGGCTCCACCCACTCCCACACCTGATGCTAATCTGTACTCATTTGGACTTCCATTAAGACCCCTTTGTTTGCCTTGCCTGTCGTGAAGTCTCAGTTTTCTGGCTTGTGCCAAGCTGTGTTTCCCTTCTGGTTTTGTTCCCTGTTGTGTTTTGTAATGTTTGTGTTTCGTCTTGAGTTTTTGACCCTTGTTTTGCTTCTGCTGTTTTCTCTTAATTTATGGACGTGTCTTTGTTGATACCCACCTGTGTTTTGACCCCCGTCTCCCAGAGAAGCTTGAAAAAAACCACTGACACTGTACACTCTTACAATCTATATATGTGGCTGTTTGCACAATGCTAACTCAAGCTAATATAAGCTTCCGATTCTTGTTAGCTACATCCCTGAGCTAGCATTTATCAGTCTGCTGGCTTAATAGGGTTGGCATCCTGTTTGCTGCTGATGGTACACCAGCTAGATTATTCAGATGTGCTCAAAACCTAACTAGATTTTTTAAAAATCTCATATAGGGAACTAACCTCATATAGATTTTAAATGCACAGAGACTTTTATTTTAGAAAATAAGTAAAATATTTCAAACAACTGAGAGAAAAGCCGTAAAGACCAAGCCGGATATTGTAGTAGGTGAAAATAGAGTTACTAATTTCTAATGTCTTGCTATGAGGAATTAGTGTTGTAGCTCCAGTGTGAACCTGAAGAAGCAAAGTTCAAACACCAAACTTGTCTTAAAAAAAAACACCTAAACCTCATTTGAGTGACAGCTAACTACTTGCACCAGCTTGTGCACCATTTTCAGCTCAGTCTTCTCATTATGTAGCAATACGATTATAGATTACACTGAGCATTACTTATCTCACATTTCCCAACACTCTTCCTCGCTCCTGAAATCCAATGTAAACTGCTTTCAAGTGCGGAGAAGTACAGCTGGCAAAAGCTAGCATGGCTGTTCACCAGAAAAACAGAATATGTTCTGTTTTCAATTCTGTTATGCTGGTCAACGAAGAGCACAAGACCAGCATAAACCTTCGTAGCGTTCAGCTTGTTTCTCTTCCAGGAGGGAGCATTCTCAGTTCACAGGAGGCTGTCATTCGGAACTGAGTTCACATTTGAGGATGCAAGAAGTCTATTTGATTCTGGATCGGCCAATCCATTTTTGTATAGCAATGACTCGGTTCATGAGCATGTACATATTGGATAAGTCCCCTTCCTCTCTCAAAAAGCCCACCATGCTCAAAGTCTTGGGTCAAGCCTACTGGATGAAACTCCTGGGTTGGATCTTTCCTCTTGGATCAGGCCCTTTCTATTTTCACTCGGAAATCCATTTTCATCCAATGCAGCTGAGCATGTACATTTTAAAGGGATTAAAAATGAAATTAAAATGGATGAAATTAAATTGGATTTGAATCTGGGAAACTAAACTTAAAAAACTACTGAAAGTAAACAAAAGGCATAAAAATGACATTAATTATTATTAATAAACAAATAAATGAGTAAAATAAAATAATAAAGGTCAAATAAATACATAAATAAATAAAAGTCCTGTAAAAGTTCCACACAGAGTGAAAGTGGATCAAAATCTAATGTTTAATGGGATTTTATTTCTATGTGTGACCAGATGCCGGTGTATTTCAGTGATGTACTATGAAGTACTATGCCCCAGTGTAGTCAGTGCCCCAGTGTAGTCAGTGCACCAGTGAGCTGAGCCATAGTGTTTCCTGTAGTGAATTGAAGCTTGCTGGTGCACTGACTACACAGTGCATTGTCCCAGTGCAGTAAAAACAAGCGAGTCCAGCAGTTCTCATTATTTAAAATATAGACATCACTGAAATACACTGACACCTGGCTATACATAAAAAGAAAATCACATTAAACATTCAGTTTTTATCCACAATTATAAAATAATACAAAAAATGAGATATGACTACCTTTTGGCGAGTTTCCATGGTGGAAGAATGGAACTTCTAAAGAATCAAAAGAAATTGTGACGATTTCAACACTGAGATGTTTTCATTCATACAGACACCATAGAAGTACAGTAGCATTCTGGATCTATATTTTTAACTGCCCTGTGATGGACTGGCCGCCTGTCCAAGGTGTTTCCTGCCCTCCATCCAATGAGAGCTGGATAGATAAATGAATAGAAGATGATGAATGAATTACTGAATGAGTGAATTTTAATTGGCCCTTGAATGTGATGGGTCAAAATGAGCAATTAAATAACAGTAATAATATTAACTTCTAGTAAAAGCTGTGGAAGGGACCCTCCGGGACAGAGACAGACTGGCTATGAGCAGAGTGCTAGCTTTAGCTCAAGGGTATATACATCGACATCCAGTGAACCGTATAGCAAAAGCAGCTATTTACCGGCACCTTCTCGTTTAGAGTACTGCTGTCTGGTTCCGTTTGGACTGCAGTGGACTCCTAAATGACAGTTTTAGAAATATTCCTCCTCTTTTCGTGGATCCGACACTCACCCAGGCTTAGCTAGCTTTCCCCCCTGCTGTGTTGCCTTATCCTCTCCAAGCATCTGCTATGAAGCTGGAGCTTAGAGGGAGATTAATGGAGAGTCAAGAAGTTGTTAGTGGTGTTTCTTCTGGGATTTTGTACAGCAGGGCTGCTCTAGAGGCCTGGTGGGGGTCAGGGAAGGGTCTTCTTCCTTTTGCTTATTCTTGACTTTTCTTCTGGTTCTATGGCTTGATAACAGCACTCGTGTAGGAAGTAGCTGCACATTTGACTGTATTAACACGGGGATGCACAGAGCAGACAGACAGCGGCCCAAAATCACTTGTACTAGTGCACTCCGATGTTTCAGAATTTAACCCACGTTTGTTTTGCAATTGACCATCCACCCAATTCCTGTACCCTGTCCTGTTCATGCTTTGTCTCGCTGGAATGCTGCTAAGCCAACGCACTTCCATGCTTTATATCCACTTCTCCTCTATTCCTTTTCCTTTTCTCTGCCATACATTATTCAGTATATACGCAATGAATAAGATTCAGCTGTCCAATAGCTGATGATAAACCTTGTTTAAGCAATCAGAAGGCTGACCCGCCCACATTGCCCCGCAAGGTCTTGCTCTTTTTGGATCTGAGTAACTCAGCAGGTGAAAGCTAACCACCAAGCGAAAGCTAACAACTAGCAAGAATTAGCAGTGTAGCTGGTATTGTTTTCTGTACAGTAAAGTGAATGCTACTAGCCTTGAGACTATGAGGCACAAGTCAGCTTCTTATTGGCCAGCTTCTTTTTCAAATTTCCCATTCCATCTTACATGGTGCTGCTATTATTATAATGCTTCCGATGCCAGAAAGTAACCAAAGTTCCAGTTTCAGTTCCAAAGTTAAGGTGGAACGGCAAAGGCGACAAAATGCTGGCAAATGTGTCAGTGTCAGATCCTGCCATGTCATGCCAACTGATAGATGCTGTGGCATCTAGAGTTTTTTGGGCCCCCTGTAGAGTCTGTACCCCACTGACCCAACAGCCATCATTGTGAATTTTCAACCAGCAGTGATGCCCACTATGAGTCATCCTGTTAGTGCCCGCACCATTGCATAACGCAGGACTACATGCACGCAGACTGTTACGACGACTGCCTTTCACACCACATCAGTCTGGTGTCATGCCAGACTCTCATGGAGTGAGTCAGAATGGCAGTGGGTCCTCTCCAGTCATGAGTCACACTTTTGTCTTCATGGAGACGACCAACGAATTAGTGTGTGGAGGCACCGTGGTCAGCACCAAGATGACCGGTTTGTTGTTAGGTGTCACACATCCAGAAGGCCACCAAGCGAAAGCTAACAACTAGCAAGAATTAGCAATGTAGCAAGCTGGCTGCTGGTATTGTTGTCTGTATGTTAACAGTAAAGTGAATACTACTAGCCTTAAGTCTATGAGGCACAAGTCAGCTTCTTATTGGCCAGCTTCTTGTTCAAATTTTCCCGTTCCATGGTGCTGCTGTTAATATAATGCTTCAGATGCCAGAAAGTAACCAAAGTTCCAGTTTCAGTTCCAAAGTTAAGGTGGAACAGCAAAGACAACAATCTGCTGGCAAATGTGTCAGTGTCACATCCTGCCATGTCCTGCTCATGTTTGTCTATCTTCTCTGGCTGTCTGTTTCTGTCTTGTCATGTCCATGTGCTCTTTGTTGTTTTGTTCCATGTGCTTCTGTTTGTTTTGGGTTTTGGCTCCTCCTTCTCCCTTGTCAATCCCCTCACCTGTCCTTGGTTTGTAGCTCCGCCCCTTCCCAGGTGTTCCTTGTTAGTCTTTGTTCTCTTATACTCCCTGTAGTCCCCTGTGTTCTTGCCTGGTCTTTTGTCTCCCTGCTGGTTGTTTTCTCCACGTCGGTCTGTTTTTGTGACCCAGTTCAGTGTCTCATCCTGCCTCCCTGTCCTGTCCCAACGTAACAGTCAGAAAATGTTACTTGCATTAAAAATAATAATTAGGATAGTATTAGGATTAGTAGTAGGATAGGATTAGTCTTGATAGTCCAAATCAGCTTATCATGGGGGAGCAGTGATATTATACTGTACCTGAACTGCTTTAGCATAAACATTACTATGCTGTATGAATGATACGTTTTGAAATTGAAAATGTTTTTGTATTTTGAACAAATAATAAAGTAAATGGTAATTAGGGTGAATCTAGAAACATGTAGAATCAAACTGAAATCGGGACAGGCACAGAGGCAATGGCACAAAGCCTGATGGCCAGCGTTGGTTGTTGGGAAAGAGGGGGAAAGGCAGAGGGGGAGGTTGAGTAGATTGCTGTACAACTGATAGATGCAGTGGCGATTCTAGAGTCTGTTGGGCCCCCTGTAGAGTCTGTACCTCACTGACCCAACAGCCATCATCGTGAATTTTCAACCAGCAGTGATGCCCACTATGAGTCATCCAGTTAGTGCCCGCACCATTGCATAACGCAGGACTACATGCACGCAGACTGTTACGACGACTGGTGTCGTGCCAGACTGTCATGGAGTGAGTCAGAATGGCAGCAGGTCATCTTCAGTCATGAGTCCCACCTTTGTCTTCGTGGAGACGACCAACGAATCAGTGTGTGGAGGCACCATGGTCAGCACCAAGATGAGTGGTTTGTTGTATTGTGTCACAAGTCATCTGTACAAGTCCAGAAGGCCTGGTGTCACTCCACCTCCACCCCTACCGCACAACCTGCAGGAACTGTGTGAGGATATTCAAGCTGCGTGGGATGGATTATCACAGGTCACCATTAGAAACCTCTACAACTCCATGCTGGTGGCCCGTCACCATACTGAGACATTGTCCATATCAGTCTAAATGTATCATCATTTATTGTTCCTATTGAAGCTTTACCTTCCGTCGCTATAGCACTGCGGTCCCACAGCTCCTTCTGGGTGCCTTATGATGAGTGTATACACAACAATAAAAAAAAAAGTGGCGCCTCCGGCTAGAGATAACACACTGCTCCGCTAACTAGCTTTTATTAGTAGACCATTTACAGTTATCAACATCCCCTGCAGGACGGAGGTGTGTCGAGTAGTCTAAACCTCTGTTTCTCCATCCTGGTCCTGGAAGCTGTTTCCAGCTAGTACAGGAAGGTTAGAGCCTAAACTCGCCCTGAGCTCAGACACTGCTGATACCTAGAGAGATCAATACACAGACATATATAAGGCAAAAGTGCAGTACCTGGCAACCCCAGCCCAGCGCTCATACCTATAGAGAGGAAAGGTCATCATAAATAGAAGTGCAACACAAATATTTCAACATACACATATAACTAGAGCTCACTCACTTAAGTGCGTTACAAAGAGATTGGTCCTCAGTCTGCTCTTGAAGACCGCAAGGGACTCCATGAGTCTTCCAGGATGACGGGTCGAGTTGAGCTGTGCTTGAGGCTCGAAGGGATTGAGGTACAGATTAACTCTTCACCATTGCCATGAGGTAGGAAGGGTTTGGTCCATTCTTGGCTTTGTAGGAGAGCATCAGAGTTCTAAATCTGATCCGGGCAACGACAGGAAGCCAGTCAAGAGAACGCAACAGCGGAGTGACGTGAGTGAGCTTTGGAAGATTGAAGATGAGCCGAGCTGCTGCGTTCTGGACCAGCTGCGTTCTGGACCAGTTGCAAGGGCCCGATGGCCCGAAGAGGAAGACCAGCCAGGAGTGAGTTGCAGTAGTCTAGCCCTGAAATGACCTGAGACTGGACGAGCACCTGGGTGGCCTCCTGAGAGAGGAAGGGACATATCCACCAGATGTTGTAGAGGAGGAATCTGCATGACCGAGTCAGGTTCGCTATACGAGCTGAGAACGATAACTGGCCATCCAGAATCACTCCAAGACTTCTTGCATCTTCAGTCGGGGTGATCAAGGAGTTCCCCAATGAGATGGCAAGATCAGGGTGAGGACCTGTAGTGCTGGGGATGAGCAGCAGCTCAGTCTTGCTGGGATTCAGCTTAAGGTGGTGAGCTGTCCTCCATGAACAGATGTCAGTCAGGCATGCTGAGATGTGATTGCATACCTGTGTCTCAGATGATGGGAAGGAACGCATCATTGTTAAACCCTACACAGTGCAGGAGAGTGGGCCTCAAGGACCAGGGTTGAGAAGTTTAGTGATCTGAACTGATCCTGCAGTGAAGGCAAGGTAGTACATTTCCAGCTTAGGTAGAAGTACAAAGCAGCAGCAGCTTAAACAAGCTCCGTACGTACTGAGTAACTGCAGTGGAACTTCATACCCCATCCAGCATCTGTCAGCACAGGAACTGAAGCCGCTACAGCTCTGTTCTTCTCTTTTTGGATCCTTTCAGTCTAAAATAAAGTGCTACAGCTCAGTTAAAGCAAAACAGGAGCTGAACCAGCACAAGAACCAGAATGAGATGAAGTTGGGTGTTTGACTTTTTGTGTGAGTGTGAAATATGCCACGATGTGCATGTGACATTTAACTGCACTCTATTTTTGATAGGCCTCAGAACATTTCACATGTCAGTTATGTTTTATTTAGCGCACTTTATGAAATAACTCATCCAGCCAGGCTCTTCTTTTGACGTGTCATCCAGAGAGCCGGGGGAGAAGGAAGAGTTTGCTAACTAAGTGCCTGCAAAGTTTGCCATTGAAAGCTAACTGGTGGCAGTTGTCTTTGACTTGCTGTTGTCTTTCACAAAGTTGGGCTAGGTTGCTTTTTGAACTTCTTCCCCTCTGATTAAACTGCTGCTACCACTGTTCTAGCTACGCTATGGACTAGTCCATGGTTATAGATAACAGTGTGCTATATAGTGCCAGAAACCACTTGATTAACCCTATTAGAGATGATGTAAAGCTGCAACATGAAGTGATCTCAGAATGAGCATTTAATTTACTACTACTAGTACTACTACTACTAATAATATATTTTAATATCATTTGATTTGATTATTATTATTATTATTATTATTATTATAAGCTTGTACAGTATAATAAGACGCTATACAATATGCGTAAAGACAGATTTATACACAGTTGGCCCACATTATTATGACCACCAGCTAATATCCAAAGGTACCACCGTGGGCAACACGGACAGTAGGACTGACTCAGTGGGGTCCTAGTTGTCACATCTATCTGAAGCCATGCTGACTGAAGTGCATCCCACAGCTGCTGGAGGGTGCGTAGGGAAGAATCGCTAGAGCCAACACCACGACTGAGGAGGTCCCAGAGATGCTTAATTAGCCATACCCAAATCGGCAGAGAGTCCCTTTCACATGGATAAGTGAACCTAGAGGGACCTAGAGGGACCTTAGGTCTCAAGTGATCTCAGAATCAGCATTTAATATAGTTATAATAATAATAATAATAATAATAATAATAATAACAACATATTTTAATATCATTTGATTTGATTTGATTTGATTTGATTTGATTTGATTTGATTTGATTTATTATTATTATTATTATTATTATTATTATTATTATTATTATTATTATTATTAAAAGTGCATAGACAATAAGACAGAGACGCTATACAATATGCTTAAAGACAGTTATATACAGTTGACCCACATTATTATGACCACCAGCTAATATCCAAAGGTACCACTGTGTGCAGCACGGACAGTAGGACTCACTCAGTGGGGTCCTGGTTGTCACATCTATCTGGAGCCATGCTGACTGAAGTGCATCCCACAGCTGCTGGAGGGTGCGTAGGGAAGAATCGCTAGAGCCAACACCACGACTGAGGTGAGAGATGAGAGATGCTTAATTAGCCATACCCAAATCGGTTGAGAGTGCCTTTCACATGGATAAGTGAACCTAGAGAAGGCCACGGAAACGTGACTTCCTTCATGTGCTACATGCGACTGCTGCTAATGAAAGTGGGAAGTGGTCATAATAATGTGACTTGATTGTATATAATAGTGTACAGTGCAGGTAGCGAGCATAACTGTCAATCACCAGGTAAACAGTTTAAACAGCCATACAGCTTATTAATGAGCAAAATATGATGACAATAGTAGATCATTCACTCACGTCCTGGGAACACACATCCTTCGCCTAACTTTAACAGACTTCTCTTTGAATTCTCCTTCAGTAGATTCATCTGCTCAGGGAGCCACAATCCATGGTAGGAATGTTGTTCAGCACACTTTTACTGTATATACTGTACATCTGAACTCCTGGACACTTACTGTATATACTGTACATCTGAACACCTGGACACTCTCAGACACTTTACTGTATATACTGTACATCTGAACTCCTGGACACTCTCAGACACTTTACTGTATATACTGTACATCTAAACTCCTGGACACACTCCTGGACACTCTCAGACACTTTACTGTATATACTGTACATCTGAACTCCTGGACACTCTCGGACACTTTACTGTATATACTGTACATCTGAACTCCTGGACACTCTCAGACAGCTTACTTTATATACTGTACATCTGAACTCCTGGACACTCTCAGACAGCTTACTTTATATACTGTACATCTGAACTCCTGGACACTCTCAGACACTTTACTGTATATACTGTACATCTGAACTCCTGGACACTCTGGACACTTACTGTATATACTGTACATCTGAACTCCTGAACACTCTGGACACTTACTATATATACTGTACATCTGAACTCCTGGACACTGGACACTTACTGTATATACTTTACTTCTGAACTCCTGAACACTCTGGACACTTACTGTATATACTGTACATCTTTAACTCCTGGACACTCTGGACACTTACTGTATATACTGTACATCTGAACTCCTGGACACTCTGGACACTTACTGTATATACTGTACATCTGAACTCCTGGACACTCTCAGACACTTTACTGTATATACTGTACATCTGAACTCCTGGACACTCTCAGACACTTTACTGTATATACTGTACATCTGAACTCCTGGACACTCTCAGACACTTTACTGTATATACTGTACATCTGAACTCCAGGCCTTATACATGAACCAGGCTTGGTCTAGAGGGGCATAAGACCATCCAGCTTCGGGCTGTGGAACAGTGGAAACATGTTTCCTCGAGTGATGGACCTCGGTCCAGTGCCTTTGGGATGAATGATCTGGAACAGATCATCCAGACTGGCCTCACTAATGCTCTTGTGAATGCTCAATGCAATCAAATCCTCACAGCAATGCACCAACATCTAGTGTAAAGCCTCCCTATCAGAGTAAAGGCTTCCCACTGCACACACTTCCCATTGTAGGACGTGTAGTGTAGATTGAGGTTAAGAACATTCGTTCGCTCTCCTATGAAGTTACTACTTCTTAGATGCAAGGCTTTGTCACGACAGCAACAATATGCCTGTTGTGTGACGGACATAAAGCCTCACAGACAGTAATGTGGAGCGTGTGCCTCTGAGAGATTAAAGGAAATTAGATCAGTTTTTCAGAGCGTATTGTACCGCAGAGGAGAAGGGCACATGCGCAAGGTCTGTTTATTAGGCAAAATCCAATAATCAATGTACAAATCCAAAGCAGGGGTCAAGGAACAGGCAGGCCCATTTAATACAGGCTTATCCATCATCGGAAGCCACATAACGGCACCCACGTCCAGAACTAGGGAACTGGAACACTGAGGAATACAAGGAAAGTACAACATACAAAGGCTATTCACGTTTCCCTTCGGAACCCAAAAATGGTTCCTTACATCAGAGGTTCTCCTGTTAAGCTGTGGCATAATGACTGTAACGAAGGGTCTGCATAGTTTGTTAGCTAGCATAGCTTAGCTTATAAATGCTCACATTGTTTGAATGACGCGTATCATAGCCATAGTGTTAGCGAGTGCTAGCAATGGCTCTTACTGATCGAACCTCATGCTGTAATAATGCTGATCTGGGGTCAGTTTACAGCGTTCTTTTAACATTGGATAGTCTACATTGGTTGGTGTAGCTCAGCAGGTAACACCGCTACCTGCCAGGGAACCACCACCACCACATGTGAGAGACTGGGGTTCGAATCCTGGTCTGGGTGGCTACGCTGTGCTACACCAATAAGAGTCCTTGGGCAAGACTCTTAACCCTACATTGGCCTACCTGTAATATGATTACCTTGTGAGTTGCTCTGGATAAGAGTGTCAGCTAAATGCCGTAAATGTAAATTTAAGATCAGGTTCCATCATGTAGCGTAAATTGTTTTTACTTTGAAATGCTTGATAGATATGGGCCAGTGTTCTGAGGATTGGACTCATTTTTATTTAACCATTAGCACGTTAACTTTACAGCTCGACACTGATACTTTATGCTTAATGTTAGCTACTTGGCTAATTTTCATTTTTAGGGCTACTGTTTAACAAATAATATATGCATTTCACAGCTGGAGTGAAATTAGCATTAAACCTGAGTAGGGCTGTACCCGACTCGGATTCGCCCGTCCTGGTCGACGATTCGAGTATTCGTTCGTGTTTTTTCTCCATGTACATTATCTAGTAATCAGTAAATCAGTCTGCACACGGTTCAGATCTGATCTCCTCATTCAGAAAGTCAGCAGAGCCACAAGAACATATTTCTGAACTAAAAGAGGCGGGGCTTATGATGATCGATCTGAACTGGAGCCTGATTTAATTACAGGATACAGCGCCGGGCAGCAGCGCGTACTCATGCTAAACATTAGCGCTTATAGCTTCTAGTCTTTTTAATCTCACTTCTAACAGCTTCTTCAGTAGGAGGACCCTTCGCCTTTCATCTCTCATAAATAATGAGCTGCTAAATAAAACCAGATTAGTCCATATTTAAATTATTATTAGATGAAGAGAAGAATGGTAAACCTGAAACCGTTTATTATATTCCCCGCGCTGAAATCATTATCTCTCGTTTATCAGCAGGCGTATTAAGTGACTGTACTCATCCTTAAATAAAGATAATCTCAGCTGTAGATGAATAAATATAAATATCTGTAATTTAGGTTCTAAAATAATGGAATTATAATAAAACAAGCATCTCCACTCCGTTCTTCATTCACAGAAAACAGCCATTATGTCTAAACCGGAAGTCAGCTCCCTTGTTTGGAGCAGTGTTGGATGTCTGACTGAATGAAGAGCAGGATTAGGTTTAATTTGTTCGGACTGTCTTCTTCAAAACCTCCTCCAGGCTTTCTCTGAGACATCGCTCCCCCCGTGTTTCTCAGCTTCACGGCTTCCTTAGCAGTGAACCGCCAGCGCACGTCGTCATGTGGATTTAATTTTTTAGCAAGGATACGTCACAGCCCAGCTAGAACTTACATATATATTTATTATTCCCCTTTAATAATTATTAACATGTCTTTTTACATCCTTAAAGTTCTTGTGCATTTTAGTAAGCTTTAGTCTGTTTTACAGAAGTAAAAAAGGTCACTGTTGTCAGTCGACTTAAAGGGTCGTCGATTGACGATTCGAATCGTCGACTTCTAGAGGGCCTAAACCTGAGTGTCCTCACACTATCTAGAACCATTTGCACTTGCACACAGGGAAATTTGTTCTCTGTAATTCCCCCATATATAAAGTGATACACACACATACACTAGGGGGCAGTGAGCACACTTGCCCAGAGCGAATGGTAGCCATTTCCATATCGCTCAGGCAGAAGCTGAAGTAAGGTGCTTGCTCAAGGGCTAAGAGTACTGAACTGGCAACCTTCTAGTCACAAGGCTGGTTCCATAACCTCCAGCCCCGAGATAAGCACCATGCCCTGTATTCTCAAAGAGCTCAGGAGAAAGGGCAAAAGACGGATGTGGTGTCCACTGAAGCTGTGCAAAACCTGCTGTCAGATGAAAACAACTTGACCTCTGCAATCCAACAACTCCAAAGACTGAATCCCCGACTACTGCCAGAAAATAAAAGCCTAGCAATGCGGCCTGCTGTTGTGGAGCTGTTTAGGCTGTTGTAGCTACATTACGGCCCATCACTGTGTGATCTGGAACACCCATGCAGTCCTGATGTTCAGTAACTTGATTAGGTTCTATGTTGTGAGTTCTAAGGTTATAAGGAACTGTGTTGCACCTAGTAACTGTATTTTAGCCTCACATGTTAGATTCCAAAGTGGGGGGATATCTGCTCATCCACTGTTTCTGCTGATATGAAAGGTTTTCATAGGGAGTCTGCCCTCCTTTCCTCTCCTGGGAAGACTTTACACTAGATGTTGGAACATTGCTATGAGTATATGATTGCATTCAGGAGAATTCAAGAGAATTAATGAGGTTAGATGTTGAAAGGCCAATTCTGTATCTCATCCCAAAGGTACTGGATGGAGAGCCCTCATTTCAGAGAACACAGTTCCACTGTACCTCAACCCATTGCTGGGGGGCTTTATATCCCTCCAGCCCAAGCCTGGCCTCAGACATGCCGACCTTAGGCTCATGTGTGGC
This sequence comes from Prochilodus magdalenae, assembly GCA_024036415.1. Classification (NCBI taxonomy): domain Eukaryota; kingdom Metazoa; phylum Chordata; class Actinopteri; order Characiformes; family Prochilodontidae; genus Prochilodus; species Prochilodus magdalenae. The sequence continues at coordinate 29,762 of JAMWET010000104.1, read as the reverse complement.
TGAATTAGAAGCGCTGTCTGGGTACTTTTGGTCATAGTGCATGTTTTGCATGGGGCTCCTTTGCTGTACAGTGGAACTGAATCAACAAACTAGCCGGAGATCAAACAGTCAACGCGCTGAGATGCTACTAATTCTGGCAGCCGAACAAACCTGACTCACCCATCCCTCCCTCCCTCCCTCCCTCCCTCCCTCCCTCTCTCTCTATCTATCTCTCCCCATGTCCTCCAGACAGCTTGAAAAGGGGGATTCATTCTGCCCACCTTTTCATCTCCAGAGAAACAACATTGCTCTCTCGCCCTGCAGTGCATTTCTGTCTCTCTCTCTCCTCTCACACTTTGTTTTTAGCCTCCATTCAAAAGCTGAAGAACACTTCAGTACAGTAACCTCTCTCTCTCTCTCTCTCTCTCTCTCTCTCTCTCTCTCTCTTTTGCCCTTTCTCTTTTTCTCATACACAGACTTTGTATCCCTATCTCTCTCTCTGTCTTTCTCACATCTTTCATTTTCTTTTTCTTCTTCCTCTCCTCTTCCTCTTCTCGACTCGCCTCTTGTTCTATTCTTTTTCCTCTCTCTTCTCTTTTTCTATTCTCTCCCTCCCTTCTTTCCTTCTGCTCTCCTCTCTCTCTCCCTTCTTCCCCTCTCTCTTCTCTTTTTCTATTCTCTCCTTCCCTTCTTTCTTTCTGCTCTCCTCTCTCTCTCCCTTATTCCCCTCTCTCTTCTCTTTTTTCTATTCTCTCCCTCCCTTCTTTCCTTCTGCTCTCTCCTCTCGTCTCTCTTCTTTGACCTCTCTCTTCTTCTTTTTCTATTCTCTCCCTCTCTTCTTTCCTTCAGCTACTCTCTCTCCTCTCTTCTTTGCCCTCTCTCTTTTTTCTATCGTAATCTTCTCTTTTTTCCTTATACTCTCTCCCTCCCTTCTTTCCTTCTTCGTCTCTTTTTTCTATTCTCTCCCTCTTCTCGCCTTCTGCTTCCCTATCTCCCTATCTCCTCCTTTTGTAATCTCTCCCTCCCTTCTTTTCTTTTGCTCTCTTCTCTCTCCCTCTCTTCTGTCCTTCTGCTCTCCTCTATCTCTACCTTCTTTTCCTCTCTCCTCTTTTTATATTCTCTCCCTTTTTTCTCTTTTCTCTCCTTCTTTTCTGTTCTCTAACCGTCTTTCCTTTCTCTCTCCTCTCTTTCTCACCCCCTTCAGTCTCCTCTCTTTCTCTCCCCCTTCTTTCTCCTCTCTCTCCAATTTTTCCATGTTTCCTCCCTTCCTTATTTTCTTTCACTCTCCTCTCTCTCCCTCGTTTTTCCTCTCTCCCTTTTTTATTCTCTCCCTTTTTTCTGTTCTCTCTCGTCTGTCTGTTTTTCTCTCCTCTCTTTTTCTGTTCTCTCCCTCCTTTTTTTCTTTTCGCTCTATTCCCCCCCCCAATTTTCTCTTCCTCTTCTTTCACCTTTTTACTACAACCTTCTCTCCCTTCTTTCTCTTTCTCCCTCTCACTTTTCCCTATTTCTCTCTCTGCCATGCCCTGTCCTTCTTCCTCTCCCTCCCTTCATTTTTCTCTCACTTTCCTCTTTCCCCCTCCTTCCCTCTCTCCCTCCCTCTCTCTCTCTCTCTCTCTCTCTCTCTCTCTCTCTCTCTCTCTCTCTGAGCTGAAAGAAGCCCTCCTCTTACATATTCACAGAGGAACCGAGCTAAAGGACCCTCTGCGCTGCCTCAAACGTGCTCGGACCTTTAATCAGCAATTACATCCACACCGACTCCTCCAATGTGAGTGCGTGTAGGGGGTGTAGCTCTATCAGCTCTCACAGGAGCACTAGCTTACTTTGTGTCCCCCCACACCCACCCCTTCTTTATCAGGGCTGGCCCAAACTGCATGCTACAGACTCTCAGTGCTTGTTATCCCTGTAATACTCTCTTCATATATGAGGATATAATAAAAGCCTCTGTCTATACATCAGCCAGGTGGAGCTACAGTGAAGGGGTTTCCAGTGAAGCAGCCAGTTGGTTTCCATCTAAGATGGATTGGGGGTTGGTGGTCCGTCATTTCATGACTGCTATGTTTGTTTGGTTTATTATAGTGCAAGAACAGGTAACAATCATCTCACTCGTGGTACAGTGGCTACAGCATGACATGGCAGCTGCTTTCTCCAGTATATAATAAGTAAATAATACGTCTGCACAAACATGATGTGTCCTGCTGTTAGGAAGGCGACCTCCGTCAGCGCTAAAGTATATTACTGTCACTCTACAGCCTGACAACAAATACCGCATAGACCAGCCTTTATAACTACAACCAGCCTTTATCCACACGGATGTACAGCTGCACTGCAAAATACCTTAAGTCTAGTTTCTCGATATTGATATGATGTACAGGGGTTGGACAATGAAACTGAAACACCTGTCATTTTAGTGTGGGAGGTCTCATGGCTAAATTGGACCAGCCTGGTGGCCAATCTTCATTAATTGCACATTGCACCAGTAAGAGCAGAGTGTGAAGGTTCAGTTAGCAGGTAAGAGCACAGTTCTGCTCAAAATACTGCAATGCACACAACATTATGGGTGACATACCAGAGTTCAAAAGAGGACAGACTGTTGGTGCACGTCTTGCTGGCGCATCTGTGACCAAGACAGCAAGTCTTTGTGATGTATCAAGAGCCACGGTATCCAGGGTAATGTCAGCATACCACCAAGAAGGACGAACCTCCACCAGCATCACGTAGTGACCTGGCCACTATCCTGCAAGAAGAATGGCTTAAACTCCCTCTGACCACTGTGCAGGACGCAGTATATGTCATTCCCAAGACCAACTGATGCTGTATTGGCCGCAAAAGGAGGCCCTACACCATACTAATAAATGATTGTGGTCTAAAACCAGGTGTTTCAGTTTCATTGTCCAACCCATGTCATATGATACAGTATATACACTCATCATCAATGAATAGCTGCACAACAAACCCAGAAGGAATCAACGGACAGGAGTAAAACTGGGTGCTTAGGTTTGTACCATGAGACATGCGATTAATTCATACTCGGCTGTGCATGTAACGTAAGCAAGGACGGACCTTATCGCTGTACCTGGCTGAGCCAACAGTCAGCGAGCAGTGATGCCGGCATGAGTCGCCCTGGTGGTGTCAGCATCACTGGCAGAACAACTATCTGCACAACACGCACACAGACCGTTACGACAACTGCCCTTAACACCACGTCTACATCGCCAAAGACTGCAATGGTGTCGTGCCAGACTGTCATGGAGCGACTCAGAATATCATCGGGTCTTCTTAAGTGACGAGTCCCGTTTTCGTCTTGGTGGAGACGACAACAAATGTGTGGAGGCACTGTGGTCAGTGCCAATGGTTTGTCTTCACACGTCCAGAAGGCCTGGTGTCATTCCTCTTCCACCCCTACTGCAACATCTGCAGAGCACCACTCTCCAGTGTGGTTTCCAAGTTTCCTAAAGACCACCTGGATGAGCCAGATAATGGCTGAACTAAGATCTTAATGGCTTTAATGAAGGAAGACAAAACCAAGCGCTGCATTCCAGCATAGAACCCCATCCCAGCATAAGGACCCCATCCCCCGTTCTGTGAAACATGGTGGTGGCAGGGTCATGATTTGAAGCACTAAAAACCACCACCGGAAACGAGTGAGCGGCACTCCAAACCCCAAGCTGTCCTGACTGCGGATATATGGGATGCTCTATGGAAATGTGACATCACAAACATGATTGACACAAAACCGTGGCTTTGTTCCCAAACACAGGCATGGTAGACTATCTACAGAACTAATTATGGACCCTTTAAACTGTTATGGGCCCGGTATTGCGTCATTGTGAGGACGTCCGAGAACTGCAAACAGAGCAACCTAACCAGGCTCTCTCCATCACTGAGGGCAAGGAGCAATGGAGAAGCCCTAGGCCAAATAAAAATGACGGAGGAGGAAACCTCCGGTAAAACCGAGGGACGAGCATGAGTACATAAAGAGACGGATTCATCTGCGTTTATGATTTTTTTCTGGTTTGCTTTTCTGTTCATAAAATCCTGATGAGCTACAGTGGCTGGCTGCGATCTGGGTTAGCAGCTCTGTTTAAATAAAGAATTAGAGCGTTTTGACTTGAAGGTGCTACGGGCAGTTTGATTTGCATGAGTGAACAGTAATTAAATATGTTCCCTCATTTAGAGCCCTTTACAAAAAGAGAAAGGGGATTAAATCACTGTTATTAAGGGCTGGCGGGAAGAAAGGCACTTTATAACTGAAACGGTGCAGGAGAATTAGTAATATAGACGGATAAATGGAAAATAATACGTATATAACTACATATAATGATGTATGTAACAGTGACACACAGACGCCAGTAAGAACTAGGCCTACATTTCTGCTAGCGCTTACCTATACTCATCAGAAGGTGCACCCAGAAGGAGGTGTGGGATTGCAGTGCTGTTGGGAGGGAAGATAAAGGTCACCAGGATCAATAACTGATGATATATATAGACTGATATGATCAATATCTATTGAGCTACACATACAGAAGTCTGTCTCTCAGTATGCCGTTGGCCCGCCATCTTTGCTAACCCAACATGCCAGACGTCTCAGCATTTTGGAGCTGTAGAGGTTCCTAATGGTGTCCTGTGATAATCCATCCCATGCAGCTTGAATATCCTCACATAGTTCCTGCAGATGGTGCAGTAGGGGTGGAGGTGGAGTGAGACCAGGCCTTCTGGACATGTGACGTGTAACAACAAACCGTTCATCTTGGTGCTGGCCACGGTGCCTCTACACATGCATTCATTGGGCATCTCCATAAAGACAAAAGCAGGACTCGTGAAGATGAGCTGCTGCCATTCCGGGTCACTCCGTGATAGTCTGGCACCACACCATCGCAGTCTTTGGTGACGTTGACGTGGTGTTAAGGGCAGTCATCGTAACAGTCTGTGCATGTAGTCCTGCGTCGTGCAGCCGTCTGCCAATGGTGTAAGATGACTCATGAAACACCTGTGGATGTTCTCAGATCTGATGCCAGAGTGAAGCTCGATGAACTCCTCGCTCTTAAATTTAAAAGACTTAGGTGCTTTATCATCTGAAGGGGACAGGTTTGGTGGTCTTCCAGGTCTTTCAGGTGGTTGTTAGGAGTTCCATTTTCTCGTAAAAAAATCACGTAAAAAGTGCACGTTAAAAAGAAGGAATAGCTTTGTTTTCCTGGTAGACTAACATTCAATTCCACTGCACTCAAGTGCATATTTACATATTCACCCCAGCTCATAGTTGGCCGAGAGAGCGGATATTATTATATCGGCTGTTTTAAATGTTTTCAGGCCTCGGCTAAGGCACACAGTGGAATCCACATGTGGTGGATCTCCTCAGAGAGAGCTAATCGCCTCCTACTCACAGCGTACCCAGGTTTTTATTACTGTGATTAATGGAGTCTCATGTCTCACTCTTTACTTTCACCTCTGTTTCCCCCTCAGATTGCATCTAGTAAATAAAGCACCAGGTGTACATAACTACATAACTACATAATGTGAGTTTAGCTTATTAACTGCATTAAAGCCGCTTTCCACCCGCATGGTAGCGACTCAACTTGCTCACCCCGTCGTTTTTTGATTTTTGTTAGGCAAACTGGATACCTCGTGATATTTTTGTATAACCAGGTAGTGTACTTTAGGGAGTGTGTTGGCGTACAGTAACTCAGTAAGTGTAATGTGTTAGTGTATTGTAGGTAGTGTGTTGGTGTACAGTAACTCAGTAAGTGTAATGCGTTAGTGTGCTGTAAGCAGTGTGTTGGTGTACAGTAACTCAGTAAGTGTAGTGTGTTAGTGTATTGTAGGTAGTGTGTTGGTGTGCAGTAACTCAGTAAGTGTAATGTGTTAGTGTATTGTAGGTAGTGTGTTGGTGTGCAGTAACTCAGTAAGTGTAATGCGTTAGTGTACTGTAGGTAGTGTGTTGGTGTACAGTAACTCAGTAAGTGTAGTGTGTTAGTGTGCTGTAAGTAGTGTGTTGGTGTACAGTAACTCAGTAAGTGTAATGTGTTAGTGTATTGTAGGTAGTGTGTTGGTGTGCAGTAACTCAGTAAGTGTAATGCGTTAGTGTACTGTAGGTAGTGTGTTGGTGTACAGTAACTCAGTAAGTGTAATGCGTTAGTGTGCTGTGAGTAGTGTGTTGGTGTACAGTAACTCAGTAAGTGTAGTGTGTTAGTGTGCTGTAAGTAGTGTGTTGGTGTAAAGTAACTCAGTAAGTGTAATGCGTTAGTGTGCTGTAAGTAGCGTGTCGGTGTACAGTAACTCAGTAAGTGTAATGTGTTAGTGTGCTGTAAGTAGTGTGTTGGTGTACAGTAACTCAGTAAGTGTAATGTGTTAGTGTACTGTACGCACTGTGTTGGTGTACAGTAACTCAGTAAGTGTAATGTGTTAGTGTGCTGTAAGTAGTGTGTTGGTGTACAGTAACTCAGTAAGTGTAATGTGTTAGTGTGCTGTAAGTAGTGTTTGGTGTACAGTAACTCAGTAAGTGTAATACGTTAGTGTACTATACATAGTGTGTTGCTGTACAGTAACTCAGTATGTGTAATGTGTTAGTGTGCTGTAAGTAGTGTGTTGGTGTACAGTAACTCAGTAAGTGTAATGTGTTAGTGTGCTGTAAGTAGTGTTTGGTGTACAGTAACTCAGTAAGTGTAATGTGTTAGTGTACTGTAAGTAGTGTGTAACATAACACAGCTGTACAATTTCTCTATATGCTGTACAGAATAATTGTTGTATATGTCTACCCAGACTTGCGTATAAAATATCCACATACATATAAGTACAGATATCCATCTCTTTAGCTTCGTTCCTGGCTCTGCATTCTGATCCCTTTTCTTTATTCTATTTATAGTATCGTACTGTACCCCCCCACCCCCCAGTGTAATACTTGTTAGCGATGTGTTTGCTTATTACATGTCATTCGTGCGGGTTCTCACCAAGACATATTCCATGTATGTGTGACATATTTGGCGACATATAGATTCAGAAATGGCTATTTACCTCAGAACAACGGGCTCTGGCTGCTCACCATGTGGCCATGAGGAACAGGGATGTGGTCTGAGTTCCCACTTTAAAACACAGGCCAGTAGTGGAAAGAATTTGAATGGAAACTGAGAGTGAGACGTTTGGAAACACTCTGTGTCCTACCTAAATTTGATAAAAACACAAAGCTGTGCTGAAGGGATTGTGGTCAGATTAAAGACCACGCTCGTATCTTCTAGGACTGCCCAAAGCTAAAACAATATTGGGAAGGAACTTGCTTAATTAAAGGCCATTATAAAGACTGGTTTAGCTCTGGACCCACTGGGGTATATTATAGGGATAATTCCTGAAGGAGTTTGGAGATACATTCTTCTCCTGGCAGCAAGATAAATGATTACAATGCCATGGCTTGAACCACAGCCATCAACCATAACCCTGTGGCTGGAGGAGGCTAAATACTTATTTTCAATGGAGAAAGTAACTGCCAAACTACACCTCGACACTTATGGCTTTGCGTCCCAGCGCTCCCGGGTTATCACCTACGTCAACATGCCCAAACAGACTTTTGCAAGTGGCTGTACAGGGGTTGGACAATGAAACTGAAACACCTGTCATTTTAGTGTGGGAGGTCTCATGGCTAAATTGGACCAGCCTGGTGGCCAATCTTCATTAATTGCACATTGCACCAGTAAGAGCAGAGTGTGAAGGTTCAGTTAGCAGGTAAGAGCACAGTTCTGCTCAAAATACTGCAATGCACACAGCATTATGGGAGACATACCAGAGTTCAAAAGAGGACAAACTGTTGGTGCACGTCTTGCAGGCGCATCTGTGACCAAGACAGCAAGTCTTTGTGATGTATCAAGAGCCACGGTATCCAGGGTAATGTCAGCATACCACCAAGAAGGACGAACCTCCACCAGCATCACGTAGTGACCTGGCCACTATCCTGCAAGAAGAATGGCTTAACATCCCTCTGACCACTGTGCAGGACGCAGTATATGTCATTCCCAAGACGAACTGATGCTGTATTGGCCGCAAAAGGAGGCCCTACACCATACTAATAAACCAGTATGACTGATGCTAGACGGTTAGAAGCAACGCATGTAATAATGACAGCCCCACTCTGTTCCCTTCGTCTTCTTCTACTTGTTCTTTGTTTTTCTTACAACAGATTTTTTATAATGTCTGTAGATTGTTAAGCATGTAACCTGTGACTGAAACTAAACACCTCCACAGGCACGAATAACAGCTGTGTTTGGATTTGGCATGTACTGGACAGGTTTCTGGATGTAGGCCAGATTAATGTTCAGACACTGTTACATCAAAGAATTGTGCAGCTGGGCCCAATTTCCCTGGGACTTGGGATTTGTGCCAATGCTGATAGACCCATATGACCGTACACTTCCATACACCTGCAGATTCAGCTACTTCCTTCACACTATGGTCTTTGGCCACGCCCAAATGCAGTCCCTCCATTAACATCTGCTCTGGAGCCATTTCCCACACATGGAACGAGACATTCCCTGCACTGTAGCACCTCTTCCCAATCTATGAATCCCATCACTCACATCCTGCAGGAACTTCTAGCCCCATCATCTATTCAGTGCCATCTGCAGGACCCTGAAGTTACTACCACATGGGTGCTCATTGTTTTGTCTGGTGAGTTTACGCTGTCTTCATTAATGTCCTGCTAAAATTAGACACCCTTCTGTATGATTTTCAATTCGTATCACAAGAAACACTCAGCAGTCAGGTACGGATGCCCTTGCTGAGTCATTAGCCGCCCGACACATCAGCCATCAGAAGGCATAAACTCACACGCACTCCGAGCCACTTCACCATTTCAATAAATGTGCAAACATCTGTCTCCCTTTTTTGATGCCGAATATCCCTCTCAGCTGGTGTTTAAGCATCTGCCAGTAAAAACCTCTCCTCTGAGCTCAGTCTACCTAGCCTAGCCGCTCTTGACCCCATGAATGGTGCCTGTGAGAGCTAAGAGAGCTAAATGAGAGCAGTTAGTGAATAACTCCTTTATGGAAGAGGCTTCGTTGTCTCAATTTTCTCTTTCCCACATCAAATGAGCCTCAGTAATGGGGGAATTCCACTAAAACCCTCTACAAAACCATTCACCAAAATTGTTCCGGAGCTTTCATTGGGTACTTGAAAATGAAAATGTCCTTGTCCGTGCCAGTTTAATGGAATTGAACTGGAGGTGCTCAGATAACGTGATGAGTATACTAAAATAATTAAGAGATCATTTCAGTGGTGGGTAAAAAATAGGATATGTTAATGTTTGCTCTGTTTATATAGAGTTATATAGAATATAGATCATATAGAGAGCCAGAGACTACCTTTCATTTACTTAATGTCTAAACTAAACAGCTATTTTGGCCAATCTGTAAATGTAGAACAAAAAAAAGCAGCTAAATATTTATATATACAGTAAATACTTTATATATCATTGCTGTCAAAAGAATAATGTGTATAAATATATTTGTGTGTGTATATATATATATATATACATCTCCACATGTACAGCAGGTTCTTAGTGAGGAACAGAAGGTTGGGTTCTAGCTTTACTGGCAGATACAGTGAGCATCTGGTTCATAAGAACAAGGCCCAGCAGCAAACACACAGGACAACACAGCTACAGACTGGCAGAGGGCCCAAACCACTCTCTACTGACCGTGATGAGTGCCACCTCATTCCAATGTCCCTTAACCACCGTAAGATGACCTCAAGTGACCTACAGAGAGACTGGCGAGCAGTGGCTGGGGTGAAACGCACATCTAGCATGGTTCTAAAAACAGGCTTCTGGAGGTCATTAGTGATTTTCTAAATAAGCAGATCTAATACAATATCTGATCTGGAGTTTGGGAGACATGGTTCCAGTAGTGTAGAGAATCAAACAGAACTGAGGGATTCTGGTCCAACACAAACCCAGAACCTGCACAACTAGAAACACTGATCATTTAGAGGTGGTCTCTGAAATTCTTCCAGAGCTGTATAAGTGTATAAGTATAATGTGTCCCATTGCATGTTTAAGGTAGTAGTAACATCTGGCTCCTGCAGATGGCGCTACATGAGGATGATCTGGCTATCAATACTTGCAGTGACCTGTAAGTGACAGGATTCACTTGTAGATGTAGTATTGTGCAGTAAATGTCGCTCCATGTGTGGAAAATGGCTCCAGAGCAGATGTTAATGATTGGCTAAAAGGAGTGACTGAGCATTTGGGCGTGGCCAAAGACCATAGTGTGAAGGAAGTAGCTGGATCTGCAGGTGTATGGAAGCGTACGGTCATACGGGTCTACCAGCAGTGGCTAAAATCCCAGTCTACAGGGAATTCTTCTTGGAATTGTGCCAGGAAAGGCATCCACCAACAATTATTTGATTCAAATGTGCCTGAACATTGCTGTGGCCTACATCCAGAAACATGTCCAGTTCACACCAAATCCAGTCACAGCTGTTATTGGTGCTCGTGGAGGTTTTATAGGAATGCTGATGACACCAGGCCTTCTGGACGTTTGACGCGTGACAACAAACCAATCATTTTGGCGCTGACCTGATGTAATTATCCTCATAATCAGTGTTAATTAAGCGATTTGATTGGGTAAGATGCTGAGCTGTTTCTGGCTGCTGTTATTGTGGAACACATTTCTGTGGGTGATATTTTCAGCTCTACACCGAGACAAATGTCTTCTAGTCCGCATCTAAGAGAAAATCAATAGTGCCAGGCCTGCTCCTCTGAGGAGCTGCCATTTTTTCTCATCTCGCGCTCCGAAATCACCTCCTCATATGGCACGCCTTTGCTCAGCAGAGTTCCAAATCGCTACAATTCCTGTGAAATGAGGCTGGCCAATAGATTACAGCACAACGTCTGGTTGCCCATCAAAAACCATGTAGCAGGAATCCCGAACCCATAAGGCCCCCCAGATCAGTCCTGACCCGCAGGTCGCACCTCATCTGCATTCGGTGGTCAAAAGTAGATTTCCCTGCTGCCACAGATGACTCCCATTAATCATATTCATTTTGTAAATGTCATAACTAACACAGATTACAGAGCATGTTTCATTCATCCTTCTCTATCTAGAATATTGCTGCTGCTCCACTCACATGCTCTGTTAACTACAAAACAGCTATGTAGTGTGTTTATGTATGTATGTATGTATTTATTTATTTATTCATTCATTTGTTCATTTATTCATTTATAGAGCATACTTCTCAGTCCAAGGTCACTTTAATCTGGAAACATGATGTAGCTACTCTAAACAACCAGTCAAGTGGTTTCATTTCAATAGAATATGCTATGTGACTCCCAGCAGACAAAAACTGATCAAATCTGTTGAATGTATAACTGGCTCGAAATGTCTGTTCCACAGTTTCTCATTAGGTTGAATGTATAACTCTAAATGTAGGTATTGTGGTATATACTGAGTCTGCTCTACAGTTTCTCATTAGGTTGAGTGTATAACTCTAAATGTAGGTATTGTGGTATATACTGAGTGTTCTACAGTTTCTCATTAGGTTGAGTGTATAACTCTAAATGTAAGTATTGTGGTATATACTGAGTCTGTTCTGCAGTTTCTCATTAGGTTGAGTGTATAACTCTAAATGTAGGTATTGTGGTATATACTGAGTCTGTTCTGCAGTTTCTCATTAGGTTGAGTGTATAACTCTAAATGTAGGTATTGTGGTATATACTGAGTCTGTTCTACAGTTTCTCATTAGGTTGAGTGTATAACTCTAAATGTAGGTATTGTGGTATATACTGAGTCTGTTCTACAGTTTCTTATTAGGTTGAATGTATAACTCTAAATGTAGGTATTGTGGGATATACTGAGTCTGTTCTACTGTTTCTCATTAGGTTGAGTGTATAACTCTAAATGTAGGTATTGTGGTATATACTGAGTCTGTTCTACAGTTTCTCATTAGGTTGAATGTATAACTCTAAATGTAGGTATTGTGGTATATACTGAGTCTGTTCTACAGTTTCTTATTAGGTTGAGTGTATAACTCTAAATGTAGATATTATGGTATATACTGAGTCTGTTCTACAGTTTCTCATTAGGTTGAGTGTGTAACTCTAAATGTAGATATTGTGGTATATACTGAGTCTGTCCTACAGTTTCTCATTGGGTTGAATGTATAACTCTAAATGTAGGTATTGTGGAATATACTGAGTCTGTTCTACAGTTTCTCATTAAGTTGAATGTATAACTCTAAATGTAGGTATTGTGGTATATACTGAGTCTGTTCTACAGTTTCTCATTAGGTTGAGTGTATAACTCTAAATGTAGGTATTGTGGTATATACTGAGTCTGTTCTACAGTTTCTCATTAGGTTGAGTGTATAACTCTAAATGTAGGTATTGTGGTATATACTGAGTCTGTTCTACAGTTTCTCATTAGGTTGAGTGTATAACTCTAAATGTAGATATTGTGGTATATACTGAGTCTGTTCTGCAGTTTCTCATTAGGTTGAGTGTATAACTCTAAATGTAGGTATTGTGGTATATACTGAGTCTGTTCTGCAGTTTCTCATGAGGTTGAGTGTATAACTCTAAATGTAGGTATTGTGGTATATACTGAGTCTGTTCTACAGTTTCTCATTAGGTTGAATGTATAACTCTAAATGTAGGTATTGTGGTATATACTGAGTCTGTTCTACAGTTTCTCATTAGGGTGAATGTATAACTCTAAATGTAGGTGTTGTGGTATATACTGAGTCTGTTCTGCAGTTTCTCATTAGGTTGACTGTATAACTCACTCTTAATGTAGATATTGCAATATAGACCAGAAATTAAGAAGGAACGTTCACTGGTCCAGTTTTTCAAAAACATTCAAACTTAGTATCTGCTCATAAACAGCAAAAAAAAGGTAGAATGAAAGAATAGATCACCCTTACAAGTCCTCCATCTGACCTACATCATATATTACTTAAGGAATGCATATATTTTCCTATAGGCTTAATCTGGGTCTTTAAAGGAAATCTCTCGAACCGCGAGGGTGTTTCTGTTCCAAACCCATCGATTTCAAACCACTTCTGAGGACACTGAATTTCATTAGCGTACAAACTCTGGAGGCCTCTGAGATTTCCATGGGATTTCAAATGAAACGGTTGTCTAAATGAAACAGATGGCTGTCTATTTCTGTTGTGAGGTTTTGGGTACACAGTGGGGGGACTTATGCCACACCACAAGGGACCTTGGTTGCTTTTCGATATATTTTGAATGGTAAGCAGGAAGATATGCCAGAAAGCTCCCGGCTGACCTTCGAATTCTGGTCAACGAGCTTAAGATAAAGCAAGCTGCCATGGGGCGCGCCTTGCTGCCATTTCTTCTGAAGTTCAAAGAGAACTGACTGCTTTAGTGTCATTGCTGCCCTGGGAACACCTCGCAACTCATTATATATTTACAGCAGTACTGCAGTAACTGAACTTCATTATGAGCTTTAAGTGTTGTTTTGAAGCATTGGCACCTCCCTCGAGCATCATTAACACTGTATATGTGCACCTTTACTCCATTATATACAGCGCCAGTCAACAGTTTGGACACACCCATCTAGATGGATGTTGTTGGTGATCTTAAAGACTCTACAGGCTAACACATAACAGTTCTGACTGATGATGGTCTGAACAGTACATATCCTGATATACCACATATACTCTTAATGTATCACAGAATTATATGTCAGCCATATTGCCACCTCTAATATATACAGTTATGGTCAAAATTATTAGCCCCCCTTTATAAAATCAATTAAAACCCTTATTCTTCCAATGACATGGGCCGTGACCTTAAGTCTTTATAGTTTGTGTGCGTTCACAAGAAGAAAGACAACATCTGGATAAGGTCAAATGGACATTTTTATTGGTTTGCTGAACTGAAACAAGAAAAAAGCAAAAAATGCAATGGTCAAAATTGTTAGCCCTCTGACAACTAATAGTCAATAGCGTAGCCTTCTGATTCAAAACTGACAACAACCTCTTCTGGTAGTTTCTAACTAAGTTGGCACATGTCTCCTGAGGGATTTTAGCCCACTCGTCCTTGGCAAATTCCTCAAGATTATGCAAATTGCTTGGTCTCCGAGCATGGACCCGAACCTTGAGATCCCTCCACTGATTCTCAATAGGGTTAAGGTCAGGGCTCTGAGAGGGTCACTCCAGAACCTTGATTTTGGTGTCTTTCACAAAGTTTTTGACTAACTTTGATGTATGCCTTGGGTCATTGTCTTGTTGGAAGGCCTAGCGATGACCTAACCCTAGACTGGCAGCAGAAGTCGTGATGTTATTCTTCAAAATATCCACATAATCTTTTTTTTTCATGCTCCCGTGCAACCGAACAAGGGTCCTATCCCTAAAGCAGCAAAACAGCACCACAGCATTATGCTTCCACCAGCATGCTTCACTGTGGGGACAGTATTGTTGAGGTTGTAGGCCTATTAAAGTTTAAGGATATTGCAAAGATGTTGACAGTATTTTAGAGGAATATGCAAAAGTTCCTAGGGGGCTAATCATTTTGACCTTAACTGTGCTTAGTTTAGAAGCTCTAGGTCACCTTTTCAACTTACTGATTATTCAGACCAATAGAGTTGCTGTATCAGCCTCCACTGCAGGTTAAGCTGGTTCATCCCCCTGTAAAGCTCCATTCTGGATGATTTTAAAGTGGACTGTAAAATTCCATGAGTGCTATTTTATAGTGTTTATATTTTATTTTTATAGTTTTACTTTAATTCTACAGTAATGCACAAAGATACACATATAGAGAACCTTCTATGAGCAGCTGTGCCTAAACTTTTGACTGGCAGTGTATATCATACACTTTTTACTCCCTCCATCATGCGCTTTACCTGTCTTGCATGTTTTTAATGACTACACCTGTGTTGTAGACACCTGGTTCCCATCCTCACCACTGTAAAGAGAGCTTACAACCGTAGCCTATGGACCGTTTCATGCCAAACTACGGTGAGTGTTCACATCTCAACCAGTTAAATTGTGCAGAAATGTTGGAAAAGTAGTGTGATTGCCCTCTTAAAGGGGCATTCTGGCCAAAATGGAAAGTGTAATTTTGACTTCATCTGTCCCGAACGTGCTTGCTTTGCTCAAAGAGCTGTGCTGCACTAGTCTCTAGAGTGAGATTTTCTGGTTTGAAGACATGGAAAACACCCATCCGATTATGCGTATTGAGGATTTATTATAAACTGCAGATGCTTTGGGGGATATTTGAGGACGAGCTGTTTTTTCCCATTAGCAGGCTAATTTAGAAAGAAGCTTTATGTTACTGCTTGAAGGCCATATCTCACTCATAGCTCATGAAAGAGTCCCCTTGTGTGTTTAATGTGGTAGTAACTTCAGGCTCCTGCAGATGGCGCTGCACGGGGATGATGGGGCTATAAATACCTGGGTGTGAGTGACGGGATCCATAGATTGGTAAGAGGTGGTACAGTGCAGGGAATGTCTCATTCCATGTGTGGAAAATGGCTCCAAAGCAGATGTTAATGATTGGCTAAAAGGAGTTACTGAGCATTTGGGCGTGGCCAAAAACCATAGTGTGAAGGAAGTAGCTATATCTGCAGGTGCATGGAAGTGTACGATCATACAGGTCTACCAGCAGTGGCTAAAATCCCAGCCTACAGGGAATTCTCCTCAGAATTGTGCCAGGGAAGGCATCCACCAAATCTGACCCCCTGTCTTTGTTCCACCCCACCTGATTCATATAATGAACTGCTGCAGGTGTCTTTTAAATCAGATGTGGTAGGACAGAGCGGGATCTAGATGCAGGCAGCAGGATGCAGGCCAAGCTTCCACAGTGCAGGACAGCTAAGAGCTCTGTGGTGGTTAAAGGCAAGCAGTGCCACCCAGGCAGAGCAGATGTAGAGAACAACAGCATCAGGCCACACAGGATGGGCAGCAGTTCAGACAAAGAGAACAGACAGACTGTTAGCTCTGACAGAAGATTTAAATACACTATATGGTGTTGAGTGCAGCAGTGACTCAGGCGGGCCTAGCTATTGCAACAGCACCAACGTTCCCAGCGTACCAAAAATATGTATGTATATATTATATTTATAATTGAAAAAATTGCATACTAGCTACTGTGCTGAGATGACACTGTTGAATGAAAACCCACATAGGTACAAATATGTGAATTCTGTCAAACCCATAAGGCTCAGCAGTGCAGTGCTGCCAACCAGTCCCTTACACAACATAACAAACAGTATACGAAGGGCTGGGTTTAGGGCAATGGTACGAAGCCCAATGGTAAATGCCCACTTCAGGACACACTTTGGTGGAGCCTTTTTGGATGTGCATGTAAATGTAGTAATTGATTGCCCTATCGGAGAAATAAACTGCAGCACCGGGGGCTAAAATATCAATTACCAAAACAATCCAGGATATCATGACATTATAAAATTGGCCATTAAAGAATTTCCTGCCCTCATTCAGCCGCCATATAATCTTACTAGGGGAAACTGGATGGATTTTATTTCCTCCTCCCCCTACTGTAAAAGGAAGAAGCGTGAAATTCATTCCATCATGGCTATTTGACCAGATTCATATGAAGATGCTCGGTCATCAGATAATCAGCCTGCAAGGCGGCAGAAGCTATTACTGCTAATGAAATAGTCTTCATTTTACTGGGGTCATTATTGAACATACTATCCAATATCTAAGAGTAATTATATTTGAATGTCCGCGTTCAGACCCATATAATTTGATCTGTGATTGAACTCTAAGTATTTCTCATTAGCTGGGCTTCCTTCCTTCGCTAAATCTATCCACTGATGGCTTGACCTGTTTTTGTCACATGAATTGTAATTTAATACATAATACGTTCTGAGAACTGTCTTTATATTGACATCGGCCCTGCAACACAGGAAACACAACGGTTCAGCCTAGAAATGCTTCTCCCTGAGTTTTAACACCTCATTTAATTGCCTTGTATGGTGAAAACATTCGATATTAAACCGAATAACTGATATTAAACAGAATTATTGTAACAGACTTATTGTTATTATAGATTTTGGACTGACTGAACAATCAACAAACCAAAAAACATCATATACCTGGCCCCCTAAATGCTCCAATCACCGTTCTGTATATTAGGATATAGGCCTTACTGGGGGAAAATGCAGCCTAGCTGTTCTGTACTTCCCTTACACTGCCTTAGTGTGCCAGTCTGAGGATTCTGCTCGTAAAGTGGGAATTATGAGTATGTCACGTTCACGTTCAACAGTAACAGCCCCCAAACTGACATCCCCGAACCTGTACATGCTTATTCGGTACAGGCTAGCCGCCTTTCCACAGGCCGTCTGCATTTTCCAGTGCGAAACATGAAAGCATTTACATTCCGTCCCACAGCCGCCATGCTAAACAGCTGTAAATGTAGATAAATTGCTTATTCTGTGCCCTCCAAGCTTGTGGGACCTCGGCTTAATGAAGTGGAAAAGTCCCTTTTGTAATGGCCCCCGATTCATTGTGTTGGCCTGTCAGGGCCGGAATAGAGAAATCACTGCTGATGCTGTCCGAGAGGTGTAGAAAAAGAGGAAGAAAGGAAGGAAGAGAAGGTCAGGAGAAAAAGGCCAAGCCTTCCATTCCACAGCGCGCACCCTACAATCAGAAAAGAAAATCAACATTATTCCGGCGGTTTCCCCGTGGGTTCCTGACATGCACTGGAGGTGAAACCATTACCATATGCCATTCACTGGACCACTCTGAATAGCTCGCTGTGGTCTCCAGGCTTTCAGCCATGACGTCCGTTGGAAGCATCAATATTGTCCCATTGCTTCGATTCGAGAGGTTTTGGACCGGGTTTGTTCTAGTGTGGGTTTCCACAGCAATCATTAATCATAGTGATTGTAGTCATAACATCCTTGCGGTACCGAACCAAAGCAAAAAGAACCAAAACAAAACTGATTGTTGATCACATGATCACAAAAGGTGCTTAACTGATCTTGTCATTGGAGTGGTACCATCAAAGGTACGTCTACAGCAGAGCCATGTAGAGAGAGCGTCGCATCATGTCCAGTCTGCCCAGTGGACCAATTTGTTTTACAGCAGTGGCGGATAGTGGAACCTCTCAATAGTTCCCAGAAGTTAGCAGCAAAGAATAGCAGCCCAGCAGTGGTGCACCAGAATAGAACATTTGTGATGCACGTTCTAGAACTCAGACATCTAAATACTCTATATACTCTAAATACTTAGACTGTGTTTTATCAGCACATCTACATCAGGTTAACATCGCTATTAAATCATGTTGGTGGATTATCTCCCATCAAACTGACTGATTGGTTGGGGAACATAACAGTTGGTTGGTGTAGATCAGCAGATAACACTACGAAACCTGTGGGGAACCTCCACCACACGTAGGAGACTGGGTGTTAATCCCGGTCTGGGTGACCATGCTGTGATACTCCAATAAGAGTCCTTGGGTGAACACCTATTTTATCACTGGCCCAACTGTAATGTGATTACCAGAGAAGACTCTCTGGATGTGTTTTTCAGCTAGGGGGAGTAAATGTAAACTGATTGATTAAGGGAACATAACAGCTAACAGATTGGGCTAGGCTACGGAATATGGTTAGCTTCACACAGCATGACCAAATTACTTCCTGGAACTATTTAAAGTCTGCGTGAATTACATGACCATGAGACAGCTTATTTTTGTAATACATCACGATTCTTTTTCTTTATATGGATCTGATCTATAATGCATCAAATTGTAGTATAATCTACAACAGTATCCAAAATTTTACACTCTTTTTAAATTTATAGGATGTAAAAACTTCAAGGTTCAATTGTGTTCTGAACACACCTGTCATTTTCCAACAAAAGAGTTCCATTTAGGCTTCAATATTGGACTATGGCGGCCAATCTTCATTACTGCACATTTAGACCAGTAAGATTGGTGTGAAAGTTCAGTCAGCAGGTAAGAGCACAATGTCAACAGAAAATACAACAGTATGTACACAAACATTATGGGTGCGCATACCGGAGTTACCAGCAGGACACTTGTAGGTGTCGCCATTGTTGCCTTTGTTTTCCCCAACATATCCAAAGGGACACACTCTTTGGATATGGTCACGGTTCGTGCTGAGGAACCTACTATCCCTTGGTTTCAGCTGGGAACAAACTTTTTAGGGTTCCATACCTATTTATTTTGGTGGAAATGCAGCGAACGGTTCATAATTAGGTTCTTCGATCCCTAACAGAACCCATTCCATGTTAGTGGAAAAGGTATAGTACCTGTACAACTCATTTAAGGTAGAAAAATAGAACCTGAAGAACCATTTTATGACCCATTCATATATTTTACAAACTGAGCAACCAAAATGGCAAAGTGATTTTATCAAATCGTACATTACGTACAAACTTGAGTTTAATACTTAGCGCCAGTGTTTCATTACCACGCTGCTATGTGGATGGTAGCAATATGGGCTCTTTGGAGTGAAACCACTTTCGGTTTCCGTGAACATTACAACGGTAGAAAAGCTGGATTTCTTTTTAGAGTGGTGGTGATGGGAACCAGGGTTGCCATGTCTGCAACACAAATGTAGCCATTTTATTTACTATCCAAGACAACTACACGTGTCTGCTGGGTTTGATATGGAATGTTGAGGATGGTAAAGTACTGGAACAACTATTAGGTATGGGGACTATTTTGCTTCACCATGCCCTGCACGTATTCCTCCACCAAACATGAGTTAATAAATATGTTTCATGCCAAACTTTTATCTTAAAATGATTGTAAAATGTTGTCTCAGGCATCAGGCGGCAAGTTCACAACAATTCCTTGTATTAGTTTCAAGTTTCAGCTTTATTTGTCATATGCACAACATGTCAGGACATTTATACATTGAAATGCTTGTGGTGAGGCTCAGGTTGATACTCTACAGGAGGACAAAACTATATACATACTAAACATTAAAATAAAGAGATATAAAAGTTCTATTAAATAAATACAAAATATACAAAGACAGGAGGGGTGTGTAGAAATTCTCTGATATATACATTTATGAGACAGGTGTAGTCTGAGAGACAGTGGAGCTAAATATAAATATCGCCGCTGTCCAATGAAAAACATGTATCTCCATTTTTGCCCATTTTTACTTTTACACATCATTTGAACACAACAGCTGCTGTTTACACTGTGTGAAAATCACATGATGAATGGACCAACAGAAATGACCCAAAATGGCTTGGAAAGACGTCTGGTTCCATTGACTTACATTAAAATTAAATGTGGTTTTTGCCCTCTCCTGTAAAGCTGCCATTTTGGAGATACATGTTTGTCTTTAGACAGTGACGATATGTATGTTTATGTCTATTCCTGTTGTATAAAGTGGCTCAGTGATGTTGTTCATAGCAGTGATATATAAAAGTATTAGTAATAAAGTTAACTTTGGTCCTGTGGCTATCAAGACCACTGTGAACACTTCAGATTGGGTAAGTTTCTCAAGAATGCAGTGTAAAGCCAAAAGTCATTTACATGTGTGGAAATCATACACCCTAGCGAAGAACCATTTCGGAACCTAAGCAAGAGTGCAGTCAATGCTGGAGTAGCTGTTTCAAAACTGTAGGTCACGTTCACACGAGTTTCAGCCACTGGAGACATCACTATCGTCCCATCACTTCACTTGTGGTTTTTGGCTTGTGACGGGTTGCCAAGTTTATTCTTGTGTGCGTCCCCCCAGAAATCATTTATCATATTGATTGTAGTCATAACATCCTTTGCGGCAGCGGACCAAAGATCATGAAGCTAAAAAAATACATTAGCCTGGATGTCCTTATCAAACATGACTGCGTGCGCGGTTAGCATACGAGGCTGTTCCTCTTTAAGACGTTGGATGGCGGGCTTGCGGCTCCGTCCTTCACGCCTTAATGAGTGAAATAAATCACCCTGCTCTTTTTTTCCTTCTCTTCTGGCTGCCCTGGCCTGCCACAGCCTGCTAATTACCGGGCGTCTCCGTGCGGATGCAACCTTTTGTGGGCCTGCCAGCTTCGCCTGGTCCCTCCACGTCTGCTTCCTCCATCCCCACTGAAGTCTCTGTTTGCTGATGGAGGCTGTCCAGCCCGGGGCACCCAGCAGAGCAGGGGCTGTGAGGAACTCCCTGCCAGACCCCGCTCTGTAAACAGTGGGGATCATGCATACAAGTGCATGCATGAAGGGCATCAGAGCATGGGCAGTGGCTGGTCTTTGCTCCAGAACCGTAGCTTCCTGCTGAAAGGGGAATTCCACAGATATTGTTTCATGTCTCCGTAACTCAGTGGTTGAGTGATTCAGAGTGGTTTGATATGAAATGGTTCATTGTGGAGAAACTTGCTGGAGTCAGATTTTTCACGGTGGTGGTGATAGAAACCATGGGGTTTATTTAAAAATACATTTTAGGCCTAAGTCTTATTAAACCCAGTCAGGTCAAGTCAAGTTTATTTATATAACAGATGAAGCAGCCTTACAGAGAATCCAGGTCCAAGCCCACAATGGGCAAGATGGAACATCAGAGAGCACAGGATGGGCAGTAGCTCTGCAGCAGACCACAGAGTTTGGGCAGTAGCTCAGCTCTGGGAAAGAACTCACAGACCATTAGCTCTGAAAGAAGGACTCAAAGCACTACATGGTGTTAGCAGTTAACAGGGAAACGCATTTCCAAAGGCTTGACTGAACGGGTAAGTTTTAAGACTAGACTTTATATCCTTACCTGATTCCACCACAAGGGGGTGCTATAGTTTATAGGGGGTTCAGCAACGAATTGGGGGGGAAAAAGAAGAAATGGAAAAAGAAGGCATTCTGTGAAAAGCCATGCTGCTTGTCATCCATGACCTGTGCGATTCTTATTTACAAACAGAAGGCACCACAGACTTGAAGATTGGGGCTGAGTCCCGAACCTATTGTAAAACAATGTCACTAGACAGCATACCTTCAGTGTTGGGGTGGGGTCTTTTGTCTGGTTCCCATCTCCACCTCTGCAAACCGGGCATTTTACACTAAACCACTCAGAATTGCATGTTCAGGTGCTTGAGCTGGTTTAGCATTACTAGCTAGCTAAATTAACACTGTACACTGCTAGGTACCATAGCTTGGTAAAGGTGCGCTGGAAGATTTGCCCACTTTTTTCATAATTGTTATAAGTATATATATATATCGGTCAAGCTAGGGTAAACAGATGTCCCAGTTTTCCCGAGACAGTACACATTTTTAGCCTGGCTGTTCCTAGTCTGGAGCTGTCCCTGAAAATATCCCCATATTTAAATGTGCCGTCCTCAGAAAGAACTGCAGCTGAGCAGAGGCCAGGTGTCTTGTGTTGTTCTTGTTTTGGCCAATAGAGGGGGCTGCTGCTATCTGCTACCACTAGTTGCAGAGACTACTCCTGTGTGAAACACCACCAAAAGCTGTCAAGTGAGTCCATAACATCACCACAAGGACACAAGGTAACCCAAGCATTAAAAGCCCTGTCTGGGTTATCGTACTACCAGGTGATGGTAGGTATCTGATGTGTACAGCGATACATGTAGCTACCGTCTACCGTTGTACCATCTACAAATAGAACATCGTTTTCTAAACGGACTCACGGCTTCAGCCATCGCTAAACAACATACAGCATATCTCAGATAGCAGTCATCTCTGCCCCTCCAGAACTGCGAAGGGGCCATGAGTCTCTTTTTACTGCCAATATATTTAATGTAAATATGAATTATGAGCTCATAAAACCACTGTGTGTTTTGTTAAACGCATCCCTGTCGGCCATTGCCACAGTATACTACACTACAACTGTAACCATGGTGAAAACTAAACTGTCCCCCCTATTATATTTCATATTTTAATACCGTATTGACTGCCAAACTGGAACTGGTCCCTGGTTTTCAGTTCAGAGCTCTGGGCACCTTATAGACAAAGCACAAGTAGTAGCCTCAAACTGTATCTATAAGGTCAATCACAGCAATGGATGGAGGCAAAACGGGAAGGACATGCGTGATGTTGTAGGTCACCACATTAATTAAAACCCATTTGGGTTTATAAAGCTAGCGAAATAAGTCAAGCTGTTTACTATGTTGAATAGGAAATAGCTAACTATGCTAAAGCTACTTCAGCAGCAGTATAGCTATTATATAGGCCTAGCATTTATGAGTCAGCCCACTGTCTGTTTTGGCCTTATATGCTCCTGTTTTTTTGCTCCTCCGTTGCTCCGCCCCTTTTTCTTGTCCTTTGCTTCCGTCCTAGCCCCTCCTTTAGTGTTTTCAGGTGTTCCTTGGCATTGTGTTTGTGCTTTACCTGTTCCTGGTTTCATGCCTATGGTTTACATGGTTACAGTTCCTTTTGTTTCTTACTCAGTTTTTGTTTGTTGTTTTTTGTTTGGCATGGATTTATAAGCCCTCTGTGTTCCTGTGTGCTCTCTTAACTTGATTAAAGTCTTGATTAAAGGAAACTCAAACTAGTATCAAGGATTATCATCTGGCTCCGGCCAATCCCTGTTGTCATTATGCAATGACAATGGTAATACATTTCTCTCTGAAATCCAAACATACATCCATAATGTTGGTATAGTTGTGTAGGCCAGTGTTTCTCTAGCCAGATAACTTAAGCCCAGAGTCTAGCCTGTCCAATGGGAAAGGAGCTAAAGGGCTTGAGATCATGATGGGTTCACGTTATCTAGCTAACTGAGAAATCCTGCTATATGAAATACCCCACCTCGGAGGCAACCTACTCTGGGCATTTCAAAGGATTCCCTGCTGTATCACATCCCTACATCCCTATAAAAGAGTTTGTCAATGAGCTGATGAGTTCAGTCAGCTGTGTTGGGAGCAGGGAAAGCACTGAAATGGAGAGCAGGGTGCCTCCAGGACCAGGGTTGAGAAACACTGGTGTGGGTTACCACTTAGCTAAGCTAGTTAGCAAGCTAGCAAACATTTTGATTGAAGCCCTGCTAAAAAGGAAATCGTGCTGCTCTATGCTGGTCACCCCAGCATAGGCATGATGGTTGACTGGCATGCCGGCATGAAGGTATAACATAGGCTGGTTTAGCAAGCTGGTGACCAGGCCTGCCCCTGCTGCTTCATCCTGTTTTCTTTGTCTCCAGGAGGGAGAAGAAAAAGAAATCTGTAGTCGCAGCTAGCGTTAAAACTGAGTCGGTGAAACAGAGTTCTGAGTAGGTTCCACCTGCGCCTGACGACCAACAAAGACACGGGTTATTACCTCAAAAAGTTAGCAGGCGAGATCTTTCAAACTCCAACAACACATGGTTTTAGGTAAGGATAAAAATGTCACCTTCATCTATTCTATCCCACCTCCTGTTTTGAAATGGAGCATTTTTGATGGAGCATTTCAGTACAGGCTTCCGCTGTGAGGATGAGGGCCACTATTTGGATCATGGCTTGGCCCTTTTGTGTTCCTAATGGATTTAAGTTGCTCAAATAGTCATAAAAGATATTTGCGCTCGTCTGCCTCACAATCAGTCAGCAAGCCACACCAATAGAGGAAAATTGCAGGTGATTATTTCCAAGTGGCATTTCAGGGCACAGAGTCAGAAAACTACCACAGCGTGACATTTCAATGAGCGCACACTTTCTGATTTTTCCTTTTGTTTGAAATGTTTCTGATTGCACTTTTGCCTGTCAGTCTTTATAAGGAAGTGTTCGCCCGAAGACAGAGATAACATGGTTGAGTTGGGTAAAGGATGAGGCTACCGAGTAACATCTAATTGCACACATCTGTATTGACTAAACCCGATCTAGAAAATACAGCCCCAGTTGAATGGGACCAACTACACAAACACGAAACCTGGAGGGCTTTTCTCTCAAAGCTGTACTTATCGTGAGCTACTTCGGTTGTGTTGCAGATTGCATACAATGCTATGAAAAAGTTTTTCCACCCCTCACCAGAACTTCTCTAGTTTTGCCCATGTGTTCAACATTAAAACATATTTCAGCAAATGTAAATGTTCACTAATTTGGTTTAGAAATAGATATGGTGTTTGGCACACAGAGGACTTTATCTTCTGTATTTAAACCCATCAGTGAAGCGGTGGGCAGCGGTATCGTGGTGTTGGGGGAGAGCATTGGGTTTGGGGTTTTTCATTAAATGTTCTTTTCCATTCCATGGGAATCACGACACCGGCTACACTCACGGTCCACAGCGGTTGGGCTTGTTCCCTTAACCTCCGGCTCATGACAATTAAAGGAACCCAACTTGCGACATGGAACTAAAATTTATTTTTCCTGGATTTATACAAACACTATTTCCTTGCTATATTAATTAGGGGTTTGGCTTAATTTACATCAAAGAACAGAGACTCTACAGAAATACAGCTATATATAATAGCTATATAGCCAAAGGGAAAGTCTTTTGTGAACGCTGTGGTTTTAACGTTATTTTGTACCTTTTATTTCCTATTTAAACTTGTAAATAAAAAAAGAAATTATTAAACCCGAACGAAACTTTCCTTGTTTTACCAAAAGTTTTTTTATTCGTTCTAGCTAATGGAAGCTGTCCTCCGTCGGATTTTTGTGCTTATTGATTTTCTGAATAGACGTTCACTGTCAGACAAATTCTTGAGCTTCTATTAAAGACATGGTTGACTGAAGACACAAGATATTCTCTTTCAACCTACACTGAGCTGATGAAGAGTCTGATTCCAGAAATGATAAGCAGGACATTAGAGCCATAACATAAACCATACTACTGTACTCTCCATCCGTAAGTTCATCTGAAGGTAATATACGTCAGGTACTGTTTACTCCAGTGGAGGTTCTAAAGGGAGGGACGTCTTCTTCTACTGGAGGAGTATTTTAACATGGGGAGACTCTACTTTAACTTGGACTACAGGGTTTGTGCACTTTGTCCACCACTGAGGACTAGAAACCGTTACATCTTAACTAGCCTCCAAAAAACAACCCCACAGCAACAGCGAGATTGATAGCAGTAGCTAGTTACTTCATTTCATTCGTCTGGTGGCTGTGATTTTGCCGATGTTTCTTCTGTGTTGGTCTTTGTATAAATAGTTCCGAAAAACAGTTGGCACTCAAAAGAAATCAACCACTAGGATGGAACTGGGTAGGTTTGAAACATGTGAGGAAACATGCAAATGATTCAGTTTCACGCTCCGCCCGCCACATGTGGCAATAAATGAACAATAATTATTGTCAATAAAATACCATATTTACCACTAACATTTTTATTTGGCAAATATCACCATTCACATATCACATTGCTGTCAGAAAATTCTGGACTCAATAAAAGATCATACAGTAACAGTCCAAGGCTAGGGCTTATTCCATGCCTGAGAAAAAACTGACCCCATCAAGTTTTGATCGATTTCAAATGGTGGCCATATTAATTTCCAAAAAAAACTGACAAAAGCTGAATTTGATTAGATGTTTCTCACCGCTCTACTTCTAAACAGGCATTTTCTCCATGAGGCATGATGTGATTTCACTCTTCAACAAAGAATTGCAGTCGATTGTTGAAGCATACAGCAATGTACAATGTTTACGTCCAATATCAATATCCACTCCGGTTAATGGAAGAGAGGGTGAAAAGCCACCTCTGACTCTAAACACATACAGCAGCTATGGGATTTTCTTCTCACCCCCCTCTCTCCAAGGTACAGATGCACTGAGCCCTTTGTTCCAGGTTTTAGCTGCAGATAGCAACTTTTATGTTACAAAATTGGTGTTATCGGGTCTAAAACTTGCGCTGTTATGCACTTTGTACATAAATGTTCTCTCTGCCTCAGTTGATATGAAGCATAATTCAGAATTGCATCTCATACTTTTCAAATGGCTCTCAGGTTCTCCGCCTTATCAGGCTCACTACGTCACAGCCTCTTATGGCTCGCAACATCACAGCCTCTAGGCTCACATCATCACAGCCTCTAAGGCCTCAACTCATCACTTCCTCCTCTAAGGCGTACCGCGTCAACAGCCTCTTAGGCTCAAAACACCACAGCCTCTAAGACTCACCGCATCACTAACTCTAAGGCTTACCTTGTCAACAGCCTCTAAGGTTCACAGCAATCAAGTATCGTAGGCTCACAAGCGTCACAGCCTCTAGACTTGCCATAGCCATAGCCTCTCATCCATCACTCTCAGCGTTGTGGCCTCTTAGATCCACAGCGTCCTCAGCATCATTTCACAGCATCGCAGCCTCTCAACCTCACCTGTATCACAGCTCTTAGGCTCACAACAACATAGCCTCTTATGCTTGCAACATAACAGTCCCTTTAAGAGGCTCCACCTGCATTCCACATACAGCCTTCTAAGGCTTACCGCGTCAACAGCCTCTCAAAACACCACCAGCCTCTAAGGCTCACGCGCTTCACAGCCTCTAAGGCTTACCACATCAGCAGCCCTTCAAACGGTTCACATCATTACAGACCTCTTAAGCTCACAGAATCACAGTATCTTAGGTCTCACTAGTGTCACAGCCTCTAAGCACTCGCAGAGACACAGCCTCTCAGGCATCACTCTCAAGCGTTGGTGGCACCAATCTTAGGACCCACAGCATCCACAGCCTTCATCAGCATCACCTTCGCAGCAATCGCAGCCTCTTAGATTTACATTGTCACAACAAGCTCTCAGACTCAATGTACCTCACAACCTCTTAGGCTCACCGACTAACAAAACTCAAAGCGTCACAGCCTTGCACCGCCTTGTAGCCTTGTAGCCTCTCATTTCTCACAGCGTCAAAGCCTCTCTGACTAACAGTTGTCACAGCCTCTCAGCCTCACAGTCTCAAGTGACCTCTACGCCTCTCAGTGGTAATTTATAGCGTAGGCAAGCCTCATAGCTATGCAGCCCTTGCCCTCAGCCTCATGGCATCACATCTTTGATACCCGTGACCATTCAGCTTTAACAGCCTTGCAGCCTCTCAGGAAAACTTTCCCCCATCGCAGCCTCTCAACTTTACAGCCAATGCAGCCCCATCAGACTCCCACCATTGGCAGCCTGTCATACTGTTTACAACCTTCCAGCCCGCTGAGACTCATTTACATTTACATTTCTGGGTATCATTTAGCTGACACTTCTTATCCATAGCGAAGTATATTACAAGGTGGGCCAGCTGCAGTGTTAGGAGTCTTGCCCCAAGGACTCTTATTGGGTGTAGCACAGCATAGTCACTACAGAATGGGATTCGAACCACCAGTCACCCCACGTGTGGTGGTGGCTCCCTAATAGGTAGTTGGTGTTAATCTGCTGAGCTACACCAAACAGAACTACCACCATTGCAGCCTCTCAGCATTTACAAGCCTTGCCGGCCTCTCAGACTCCCCACCATTGCAGCCTCTCAGCTTTACAAGCCTTGAAAGCTCTCAGACTTCCCACCATTTCAGCCTGTCAAATTTACAGCCTCTAAGACTCCCACCATTGACAGGCTCTCAGATGTACAGCCTTTCAAGCTTCTCAGACTCCCACCCATTGCAGCCTCTCAGCTTTACAGCCGTGGCAGGCGCTACATACTCCCCCCATTGCAGCGATCTCAGCTTTACAGCCTTGCAGGCTCTTCACGACTCCCCACCATTGCCAGCCTGTCAAATTTGCAAGCCTCTAAGACTCCCCAACATTGTCAGCCTCTCAGCTTGAGCGGACCTTGCAGGCTCTCAGACCTCCCACTATTGCACCCTCTCAGTTTACTATGGCGCCCAGGACATCCCACATTGGACCTTTCTCAGCCTTTACAGCCATACATGCTCCTCAGACTCCCAACATTGCAGCCTCTCAAATCTGCAGCCCTCTAAGACTCCCACCATTGCACCATCTCAAGCTTTACGGCCCTTGCAGCGCTCTAAGACTCCCACCATTACATTTACAGCCTCTCAGCTATTACAGGCTTGGCAGACTCTAAGGACCTCCCACCCATTGCAGCCCTCTCAGCCTATACAGGCTTGCAGCCTCTTTAACTCCCACTATTGCAGCTTCTCAGCCTCACCGTTATGGGTTAATATAATTTAATATAAAAGGCAACAAAATGTCAAGATTGACATTCACAGGGGGCACTAGGGACGAGCTTCGATCAAAGATTCCGGTGAAAGACAAGACACAATGCATTGTGCAAAGAATGGACCAAGGACATCAGCCGGCAGAATGACTAGTCGAACGAAACAATCCGTACAAATGTTCCCCATCCAACAATAACAGGTACTCCAGCGATATAAACATGTTTTTGGGTCTTTGCTTTTTCGCAGGCAGTCCCATCACGCCCACCTGATCCTATGCATACCCGTGTACATACATCTGGCAATGCAGCTATGAAACACCAAAGAAATGGCTTCATGTGGTCCAGTTTAATATACAGTGGGGTGCGAAAGTTTGGGGCAGCCTTGTTAATTTCTTGATTTACCTTTATAATAAAGCATTGATTATTTGTATAAATAAACATTGAGTTAAATATATAATATAGGGGACAAACCATGATATTGAGAAGTGAAATGAAGTTTATATGATTTACAGAAAGTGTGCAATAATTGGTGAAACAAAAGTAGGCATGGTGGCATAAATTTGGGCACTGTTGTCCATTTTAATTGATTTCAGCCGAGCTTCATTTTGGAATAAGGTGCTGTCTTAATTTGGGCATAACATGGGCCGTTAGCATGGAGGAAAAGAACACATGCAGTCCAAGAAAAAAACACCTGCTTACCTACAGTAAAATTTGTGGTGGTTCCATCATGTGTGGGGCTGTGTGGCCAGTACAGGGACTGGGAATCTTGTTAAATTGAAGGGGTACGCATGGATTCCAAGCAATATCAGCAGATTCTGGGACCGAATGTCCAGGAATCAGTGGACAAAGATGGAGGCTGGAA
>JAMWET010000103.1:1867500-1936413 GCA_024036415.1 Prochilodus magdalenae | reverse complement strand
CAACTGCCCTAAACACCAACATCAGCATCGCCAAAGACTGCAATGGTATCGTGCCAGACTGTCATGGAGTAATTCCGAAAGGCAGTGGGTCATCTTCAGAGTCCTGCTTTTGTCTTGGTGGAGACGACCAATGAATCTGTGGGTGGAGGCACCAGGGTCAGCACCAAAATGAACAGTTGTTGC
The DNA here is from genome assembly GCA_024036415.1 of Prochilodus magdalenae. Taxonomy (NCBI): domain Eukaryota; kingdom Metazoa; phylum Chordata; class Actinopteri; order Characiformes; family Prochilodontidae; genus Prochilodus; species Prochilodus magdalenae. Next base: position 1,936,230 of record JAMWET010000103.1, on the reverse strand, counting down.
CATGTGTCACAAGTCCAGAAAGCCTGGTCACCTTCGCCTCCACCCCTACCGCAGAATCTGCTGGAAAAACACCTGAAGAACAAATATGGAGATGCAAGGTCTTCCTCCGACAGCAGTGATATGCTGCTGCTGAGCTGTATGCCAGCATGGTGGTGATAAGCTATGCTGGTCTGTTCAGGTTTTTCTAGCAGGGTAGCCACACTAACTTTCAGCTAAAACACTAATTATGAGTTAAACACATGCTAACCATAATACAGCAAAACAAAAAACATTACCGTACAGTACAGTGCAGTACGCTGCAGTGTACACCCTCAGAAAAATCATATGTGGTCAGGTAATACACCCAGTGCCAGATAACATTGCTAGCAGCAGGCCAGACTTGCCTTTAAACAACCACAGGAATGCATGTGGCTGATTTGCATAAAAGTTTCTTCCTTCTTCCCCCCTGTAGGTTTCAGAACAGAGAACATGTTGAGAATGTCAACCTCATTCCTGTCATAACAGAGGTATGTAAATGTGTATTCAACAAGACTGTTCGTATTCATACGTTGATATTGGCTTTGTTAACCTTTCAGCACTTTCCGTCTGAAAGACTGGACGTTCTTTGGACAGCACTGCTGTGACCTGTGTATTGATGAAAGAGTCTCTCTACATGCACTAACTTTGTCTTCTGCTGTAAATCACTCTGCAGGTCCTCCAGCAGAATATTGGACACAGGTGTGAACACTCTGCAGAGAAACGCTAGTGCTGAAAAAGCAGGTGCAGTTGGATGACGTGAACAGGCAGTTAATGCAGAAACGACTGGAGTTCAAAGGTCGCATGCAGGCCCTGGAGCAGAAAAGGGCAGAACTTTTACACAAACAGCAAGACGTAGGTGAACCTTAAGATGGAGAGAACATGCTTTCCTCTTCTTAGTCCAGTGCTCTTAATTGTTTGGTTCATCTGATGACATTTGGCAGGCTTGGCCTGCGCCTGCTGACCCATCTTATGAACCACCAGTGCTGCTTTCTAGTGCTGTCTTGTATCTGGTGTTGAACCCGAGGAGGATGGGTTTCCCCCTTTGAGTCTTGGTTCCTCTTGAGGTTTCTTTCCTTCCTAACTAAGGGAGTTTTTCCTTGCCACTGTCGCCCTCGGCTTGCTCATTGGGGGCTCGAACACCCAGATTCTTTGTAAAGATTCTTTGTAAAGCTGCTTTGTGACAACATCTGTTGTAAAAAGCGCTATAAAAATAAATGTTGATTGATTGATTGAAATATTGATTTTTTTAGTGTCACTTAGCAAACATCCTGAAAAATCAAACACTTGGATCACACAGGAAACGTGTACTTTCTATTTCATGTGCTGTATAACATAAAACTTCTTCACTCCAGACGAAGGAGAGGGCAGCAAAAATTTGAGAAGTTTGTGGAGGAAAACGAGGGAAAGCGACGCCGTGCACTGAAAGAAATACCAGGTAGAGAGAAAACAAAATGAGTTAAAGGAGAAAGAGAAAATCAGAGCTGTCTGCGCAACTTCAAGCACCTTCAGATCAGGTAAGAGATTTGGGAAAAGACAGAAATGGCAGATGTTTGTTACCTTGTATGTTTTTAATTGCTTATTTATCCACAGGCACCAACCTCTTAAAAGAAAGGGGTTGATAAATATAAAGCGTATGAAGTCTATCTGATGAAGATTCTGGACCTGCTTCCGGAGAGTAAGAAAGAACTTGTTTCTATCTTTCTAGTTTTGACTGACTGAATGATTAATCTGTACAAGTCTTTGTTAGAAACATTAGGAACTGATCAACTGGTCATTTTGATATCATTTGTATGCCATGTAAAGAAGCAACTGGTGAGATGACCTAACCTGTCGAATTCTACAGTGACTCACTATCGCCTCTTATGGGAAAAAAAGGGAAATCATAAGAACAGGCAGGGGCTAGCTGGTCAGCAGGCTAACTTTAGTAAACATCTCTGCAGCACAATACATAGATGTCTTTGACTTTACCATCACAACTGTTATTTCTTCATTGTTTTGGATAATTTTGGAATGTTTGAACTAATAATATTACTTATTGCATCTTTAAACCTGATGTAGCTTCTCTTCTCTTGATCATGGGGCTTGTGCTGGTTATTCATGTGTGCAGACTATCTAGAATATGGAGCTGACACTTTGGTGATGCCCATCATCAGACGCCACGAGACTCTGTCTATCACCCAGCAGGACCTGCTGCAGCGTCTGGCCAGCCTAGCAGAGGAACTGGACCAGGGCCAACGGAGACTAGATTTACTTAAACAGGAGCACAACACATACAAACTGGTATATGGACACAAACATATCACAGTTGCATGCTGGAGTAGTTGGAGTATTTAATTATATTGGAATAGTTGGAATATTTGATCATACTGAGGCAGTTTTATCTGGTAAAGGCACAAGATCAACAAATGCAGTGCTAATATATCACTAGCTAATAACCTTTCCCTATTTCTACATTTAGTGTAGTCTACAACATTAAAAGTAATGACCTCAGCCAAGATTAAATTCTGTACTTATTTTCTGAGACAGATGACCAATAAAGAGATGTCAGAACTGCAGACCCAGTGGGATCGAATCAAAGAGAAGAATAAGCAACTGGAAATGACCCTGCACATTCACCAGGGCCAGTCCCGTGACCAGGTTCGAATTCTTACATTCACATGGCCAACATCTTTGGCACTATAACAGCATTGATGGTCATGTATGTTTGTGTGGTCAGGTCGAGGAGATTGGGAGTCTTTTGATAGCAGTAAAAAACCTTGGACAGCAATGCCACTTACAACACTATGGGCCGTTAGAAGATATGAACATGCTGACTATAATGGATATGATAAAGGTAATAGAATTACCGTAATACCTTAATAATTGTTTTGTTATGAAGAAACTAGAAGTCAGACCTGCTCCGAACAATTTCTGCAGGAGTTCATCCTGGAGAAGGCAGACATGGAGCGGAGAGCATTGGGACTGACTGACTCTGGCTCAGAGCTGACACAGGGGAGCATGGACAGAGGAAGGAAGGGATCGGCCCTGACCAGAAACACCTCCAGCAAAGTCCACCTGAAGAGTACCAGCAAGGCCAGCGGAAGAAGTGAACTGCTGAGCTCCACCAAGACTATGCAGTGAGATGTGTGTGTGATTGTTAATCCCTGCTGAAAATAAGAGCTCAGACCAGCATGCTGGTATAGTGCAGATTTGGTGCTGGTTTAGCTTGTCACCCAATTTGGTCAATACTATCATAAATGGAAATGTGATAAGACTTATAAACAAATAAATGTCTTTTAATGTAAAAATCTGTTTGTAGTTTGATTTAAAGATTGAATATAATTTTTTTAAAGCAACAGTCAAAGTGGAAGTTACAGTATGCTGACGCTGGTTTGTAATGTACGTGGTCTAGTGAAGCCCATGACGAGCCATGAGTATTATTTTAAACCAACATTTAATTTTTTTTCAACAATTTTTTAAACTAAAAACCTGAAGAGGTTGGGTGGAATGTGGTTAGGCAATCACAATGAAAACAATGTTTTAACCCTTTTCGTAGCCTCCATTTTCACTGTTGGGTCAAACTGACCTGAGCATAATGTGTGTGTGATATAAACATGTTGGATTTGTCCCAAACATGCTCAATTAATCATTTTCCATATTCAGGTTTATTACTTAATTAGGCCCAGTGGAAAAATGTTTAATGCTGCTCCAACAGTTGTTAAGCATGTAGAGACTGGTCAATTTGAGTCTGTAAAAATATATCTGAATATTATGAACACTTTGTTGCAGCACTGCTATGTCTGGACCACTCCAGCACAATACACACTGACACCACCACCATGTCAGTGTCACTGCAGTGCTAAAATGACCCTTCAAACCTTAAAATACCTGCTCTGTGGTGGTCCTGATGGGGTCCTGATCACTGAAGAACAGAATGAAAGCAGATTAATAAAGTATACAAGGAACAGATGGACTACAGTCTGTAACTGTAGAACTACAACGTGCACCTATATGGTATGTGGAGCTGATGAAATGGATAGATACTGTAAAGTGTAGAAACAAGCTCCTAATAAAGTGCTCTGTGAGGGTATATTGTTTATTAGTGTTACCTATACAGCATGCATGTCCATGTATATGTATGTGTGTTTGTATGGGGTGACCAGGATTCCTCATATTTGCCTGGCTTTGAACTGAAGGTTGAATTACAGCGACCCCTGTCGTTTCATAACGTCGGAAACCATGCCAGTTATTTACATCTCTAATATTTATGAGCTATAAAGCTACGTATTCGTAACTACTCGCTGTTTCCATGTGAAGTGGTTATTATTTTTTGAATCAACCCGTTTGATTTAAATAAAGTTCACGTCTCGAGCTACGTTCGCTCTTATTGTCTTCTGTCCCTTTAACAGGAAGACACGTGGTGTTCCGTACGTCCGGTGACCGTAACCACAATTATTAACCACGTCTAAACGTCTTTAAAATCCGCCTCAAAACACACCGGAATGTGAGCAGCTGTTTGGGAAGAGAGCGTGCTGGACGACCGGAAGCGTCGAGTGTTGTGTATGGACCTGCATACAGAGCTCAGCCTGCGTTTGGTCAGCCAGCTGAACGGTAGCTCACCGCTTCGAGGGTTTTAAACACGGTAAATGATCATATGAGCTTTCAGAAATGTGGACCATAGCGAATTATTTCCTATAGTCGTGTCAGATTACTTGAATACGCTGGACATAATCAGAGGTTTCTTAGAAACGTTCGAGGTTTGATTGACGTGCGCCCCCCTGTTTCAAATGGACGATTCCGGGTTAGTCTCAGTCAAGGAGCCAACATCAGCCCAGATACTGGAAGAGTCTGAGGCCACAAAATCCCAGGTATGTCCACTTCAGGATGCTGTAATAAACCCAATAACGTGCATATCTGTAAATGTATAATTTCCTTTAGTCAGTGTGATCTCTGAGCATTTCTGGACACGGATCTAGAGATCAAACAATATGGCTTAAAAAGTGAGGTCTTAATGAATCATATAGTGTTTTGGTCGCGAGACACTTTTTGACATTAGAAGATAGAAATGTGAAAACGACATGGAGTAAAATGTTTTCTGTTGACCGCTGTTAGATGGCTGTCCGAGGTTAAAAGTAAACAAAATGTCCTCACTGTAGACCCATCTGTGTGTTGTTGGATGGGTTAAATCAGATGGCTATAGCCTGCCTAATGTACAGTGAATTTGGAAGGCTCAAAGTTTGAATCAGGAGAAATAACAGTTTAATGGAAGCTTGGCTGTCAAAGACACGTATGCTAAATAAGATATAAACTCCATGAGCACTTTATTTAACACTCATTGTCCATTTTATCAGCTCCACTTTCCATATAGGTGCTCTTTTAAAGCTCTGCAATTACAGACTACAAATGATTCGTTGCTCTGTAAACTGTGTTGTACCTCTTCACCCTGTACTTCCATGGTCAGGACCCCCATGGGACCACCACAGTGCAGGTATTATTTGGATGGTGGATCATTCTCAGCACTGCAGTGATACTGATGTTGTGCTGGTGTGAGTGGATCAGACCCAGTAGGGCTGCTGGACTGAGAATAGTCCACCAGCCAAAACTATCCAGTCAACAGCGTCTAGCGGTGAAGTGCTAAAGGTGACCAACACAAACACTGCAGCAACAGTTGAGCCATCATCTCTCACTTTACCTCTACAAATGGGACTAAACAGACAGGATTTGTCTAATAAAGTGGACAGTGTGTAGACTGATCCACAAGCACCCCCACGTTAGTGTCACTGAATGACCCACCACCCAAATAATACATGCTCTGTGGTGGTCCTGACTATTGGAGAACAGGGTGGGAAGGAGGCTAACAAAGTAACACACAGAAACAGATGGACTAGAATCTGTTATCTGATAACATGGACAGTGAGTGGACAGAGCATGGGAACAAGGAGGCGGTGGTGTTACTTTCCACTGCTGAAGACGTTCTTGGTGAATAAGGTGATGAGTTTTGATGCTGAACTTGCAGTGTTTCTCCTAGAACAGTAGTAATGAAGAGGAAGGAGGAGGGATTTCGCTGGAGATATGTTGCCGTCTGTTGTGTAAAGTACAAAAATGACAGGTTGCGTCATTTTACAAAAGACTCTTTTAGGTTAGGAGTTTTAGCTTGCCGTTCCCTCACTCAGTAGACAGGAGTGGAATAATACTGGACATGTGCACCACACTAAGGCTTACATGGCAAAGATTGCCTTTAAGAGGACAGCACTGTTCTGTCTCAACTGCTTTGTTTTCTTTTGTGTAGGATATCTGCCATCAATTTGGATTTATTCGCAGAGTGAAAGGAGACGGAAATTGCTTTTACAGGGGCTTGTGCTTTCGACTCGTGGAAACTCTGGTGCACAATGAAAGCGCTATGAAAAGGTATACATAGTAAATTAATGCTACTTCAGTATGTTATTTCCCTCCAGGTATCTCTGGCACTTCTGTTAAAACATGCTTACATCGCTGAGTTGTGTCTACGTTTTTCCCTTCAGAATTAAAGACAAACTGTTGAGAAGTCGGGAAGAGCTTCTAACAGCAGGATTTGATGAAAGGGAATTTCAGGGTCTTCTTAGTGTTGTAAGTACTTCAGACCACATCGTTTCTATCACCACAGACCATTATGTTTAAAAGCTTTAGCCTAAATGCATGGCTCTGTTCAAGTTTCTCAGGGTACTGGATCAGCTAGAAGCAGATGATCGTGAAGAGACCCTTTTGGGGGTTTTCAATGATCAGGCTACCTCGGACAGCATGGTGAAGTACTTGAGGTTCCTCACGTCAGCGCACCTGCAGAACCATGCAGATTTCTTCCAGCACTTTGTGGAGGCCCCCAGCTTGAAAGCTTACTGTACTCAGGTCAGCTCTGTGCCTGTTATGCTGGAGTCATTGAAGAAGCTTTGCCAATGACATTAACCCCCTTTCATTTTTCCTAGGAAGTGGAAGCCATGGCAATGGAGTGTGATCATGTTGAGATCCTGGCTTTGTCTGAGGCGCTGGACGTCAGCCTGTGCATTATATCTATGGACGGCAGCGACAGCCACCTTGTATACCACACCATTCCAGAAGGATCTCAACCTTCCTTATACCTTCTCTACAAGACATCACACTATGACATTCTCTACAAGCGCAGAGAACACTGACTGCTTTATATTTTATAGGGACTGTTTATACAAGCTTTCCTGCGGACCATCAGTAAAAGACTGCTGTTACTAGAATGTCTTTTTTCCATTCACAAGCTGAAGTTTAATTGACAAATCAAATCAAACAAAAGTTTGATAAGACAGACTGATATACCCTAAACATGGAAAACATTTAAAAAATTGTGTTTTTTTTAATATTCAGTCTTCTTTAACATTATATAATTACAGCTATTATTTATTCCCCTTACGCTTTTGCAGTTTTTGTTTTTGCCTTTGATTGGTCACGCTGATTAGAGCTGTTTCATTGGCCAAGGGTAGCTCCGGCAGCTGCAGCTTGCCCATCTGAGTTGGGTATTTTGTCTTCATGTGGGGTTTGAAGACTGGCTGGGTAAGCAAGTGCTTCAGATGTTTCTTCAACCCTTTCACCTGCTTTTGTTGATCCCGTTCTTCTTTCTCATCTCTGCCAGCTCCTGCAAAACCATAAATCAAATTATAAATATGTAAAGTATATAAATTATAAAAGGATATTTGTTTTATTTAAGATTATTATTATTATTATTATTATTATTATTAAAGGATATATAAAAAGGATTATACATAAGTTAATACCAACAATGTAGAACATGTTTTACTAACCCAGAAGCAAGTCATCATCAAGGTCTATATCCATTTCCTCTGCTGCTTGTCTGAACCAAGAATTGTGTTGCTTCTCTCGACTGTTGTGGTATTCGATTTTTTCTATTTTTCGGGCCACATCAACGCGTTCCTTTAGAAATATCAGACTTAATCAGACCTGTTAAGCTCTAAGAAGTATACCTAGGCACACAATTCAGTCCATCCTAAAGTAACATTCATTGTTCAAAACATTCTCACTAAGTATTTAATTACAATAAGACTAAAGTTAAATTCTTTCTAAAATGAGGTTCACACTTTTTATCCAATACCTTAACAGCAGTCATGCATTTGTTCTGAACAGGAAACAGGGGAAGCTCCTCATCCTTTCCCAGAGTCCTATAGATGTTCTTAAAGTTCATCATATCATCTGGTCCAATCAGTAGCAAGCTAAGACCTTCTTTGGCAGCACGGGCTGTACGTCCACTACGATGGACATACGTCTCAGATGTCCGTGGTACCTATTTAGAAGCACAGATTTAAAAAATCATGAAAGCATTTGCTTAAGTAATGAAAAGATTTAAAGCATTTATTTAAACATGTGTATGGATTACCTGATAGTGGATGACATGTTGAACATCAGGAATATCAAGTCCTCGAGCAGCAACATCCGTGGTAAGGAGGACACAACTGTTAAAAAAAGGAAAAACTATGAGAAGGCACCGGATAAAAATGCTTAAGAGTGTAACAGAAAGTGAACTTGTTTTTCCCCATACCTCTCTCTTTCTGCAAACCTCTCCAGATTCTTCAGTCGCTGTTTCTGGTGCATATTGGCATGCAGTGGTAGTGGGTTACAGTCCAGAATAGTTAAGAGTGATGTGAGTCTCTTTATGCAGTCAATGCTGTTGGCAAACACCATTGTGCGCCCAGGGTACTGCATCAGAAAGTAGTAGAGATAATAATCTTTCTCATCCTTCTCACAATGGATCCTGGTCTCAGTGAGTGTCTCTACTGTGGCCTCTTTGCGGGTAAGGTCAATGACCTTGGGCTTGCTTTTGATTCCCACTTTCTCCATAAGGAGCTCCAGCTTATTGCGTTCTTCCTTCTTTTTTCCTTTCTTCTGCAGAACACGGGTAGGCAAGCTGTGGACCATGGTCAACGTGGCAGAGAACACAAAGGTCTGCCTTTTTGGGTTGAAATGGGAGGTGTTGAGTAATTCCAGTAGTTTCTCAAGTTCAGCAAAATGACCTTTCTCCACCATGCGGTCAGCCTCATCGATGACCAGGCACCTGAGGAGGACTTTGTACTTTTACTGCATGTTACACTTAAATCAATAAAAAAAGTTAATAGAAGCCTGATGCAATAAAACAGCATACAACAACTTAGGAACTAAACAACTTAACTACAAGTCTAAATAAAATATCAAACCATCTATCACTATGGGAGGGAAGCCATGAAAACATTACTACCATATGGCCTTACCTGAGCTGCCTCAGATTGCGCAAATGAGGGTGCTTCTCTTGAACCATTTCCCACAGGCGGCCTGGTGTCGCAATCACTATCTCCGGCCTGCGCTTTAACATCCTGTCTTGCTTCTGTGGTGCCATCCCTCCCACCAGAAGAGCAGTTCTTATACCTGTTTAATGAGATCACTATGAGTACTGATGTTCCAGTCAAATTACTCTGATGATTACCTGCACCTAATCATACTGACCTGTGAACTGTGCTACAGCATCAATATGATGCTTGACTTGAACTGCAAGTTCTCTGGTAGGGGTAAGAACAAGTCCAAGCAAAGGCTTTTTGTCACTCTCTTCTTTCACTTCCACTGACAGTTCAATGTCTAAGCCTTTGTTTTCATCTTCATTTGGTATGCCATCATCATCATCACCTTGACTTTGCTGATCATCAACAGAACCATGGTCTTTGTTGTCATCGTCATCATCATCATCATCCTCCTCCTCCTCATCATCCTCCTTTTCTATTGTTTGATCACCCACATCTTCTGATGACTCCAAAATTACACCCTCATCTTCATCATCCAATCTGTCCTCCTCTTCCTGTACACTGAAGTTTTCGTCACTGTTGTCTGTGCTTGTTGCTACGACGTCACCTGCCTTGCTGAATCCCAGCTCAGTGCTTTTCTTCATGTGAGCTGCACCTGCATTCTTACAGTCTATGGTTTTCTTCCACTCTAATATTGTGTGGATTATCGGAATTCCAAAAGACAAAGTCTTTCCACTTCCTGTGGAGAAATGGCACAGACATTTACAATCACAGGAAACACAAAGGAAAGTAATACTGAAACCTTGGAAAAGCAGTGTTGAAGTTAAAACTGCTGACTAATTTACTGTGTAGAGCAGCGACAATGTGACCACCGTTGTAGATTTTATATATTGTGGTCCAAAAGCAACTGGGCCATTTTGCCTAGAAGAGGCGTTTTTGTTTACTGCGTGACTAATGAAATTAGTAAACGCACATGCGCAACGTCTGGCAGAGACGAGAGGTATCCTTAGGCTGGCCAAAGCTGTGTCGTTTCACACGGGTTTGTGTGTGGGGAAAGTAGTGTAAAGACATACAGTGGTACGTTTGTCAAACTCGCGCTGTTATGGTGCAAAATTTCCAACTCACGATCATGTTTAAGGTCTGCTAAAAGTAACTAATGTTAGCCTGAAGCTAATGGAAGTATCATTCTGATTTAAGACCAATTTAAACTCCACCAAAAGTAATCTCTATTAGTTATATGCTAACATACAACACAGTTGGAAAATTTTCAGACCCTTTCACTTCCTTCAGCCTAAACCTGAGATCCTGAGCGCTCTGGATCAGGTTTTCATTAAGAATATCAAAGTACTTTACGCCATTCAGCTTTCCACCAGACATGGTGCTTAGAACTGAGGCCAAAAAGTATAATCTTGGTTTTATTAGACCAAAAAAAAAAATCCTATTCAGTCTGAGAGTCATGTAGGTACTTTTTACTGAGGAGTGGCTTCTGTATGTCGTGCTTTAGTGATGGTTGAACTTTTGGATGTTTCTCCTATCTGCACACAGGAGCTCAGTCTGAAGAACCATTGGGTGCATGGTCACCTTTCATATCAAAGGATATAAATACCTATGTGAATGCAATTTAGTTGTTTGTTTATAATATATTCATAAATATTTCATAATAGTCATAAAATTCTGTTTTCATGTTCTCATTATGGGGTATTAAATGCAGATGGCACACAAACCCTTTATAACTACTTCATAGCTTTACTATATGGTACACCTGCTCTAAATTTTCCTGTACCACAAAATTATGCAATACCAAATCACATGTAAACAGACATTAGTACGAAGTGCCAAAGCTATTTTAGCACTAAAGGCCTCACGTGCATTTAATGTTATGCTAAACAAACCAGAGTAAATGTGTGAGTGATTTATGTCTCAAGGACTTCTAATAAAAAGGTATGTAAAGGCCTGTCCTTTTTATAGACTGCCAGCTTATATACAATATCTGGGATATATATATATATATATATATATATATATTGTATCCATTTTGATTTTTAATAGTCTTTGATATCAAAAGCACATTCAGGCGATTCCAGGCATTTTATTCATATTCATTTGTACTCAGTTTGTCCACTTAAATTGGATTTCCGGTTGTCTTTTGCATCAATCACAACATACAGGGCCAATGTCAAATCTAGAGCAATGGAAGTCCTGAGATTTGGTAAGTACTGATTACACTTTTTCACAGCAATTCATGGGGACTGTCATCTCAAAAGGTCTGATTTGAGAAATTTGCCTGCAGTCTTGAATGTAGCTTTAGAGACTGCAACAGACTGTGTATTGATCAATAAGTGCAGATGTTCGCTTGTAACTAATTAACTGATGTAACTAAGACAGCTGAACAGCTGTGTACCTTTGGAAACATGCATACCCTCCGGCTAGCCAATGCTAACAATGACTAATTAAGTACTGGAATATTGCACTGAGTGATGCAGAAGTTTTCTATAAGTACTAAAGTTATTTGGTATGTAGCACATTCAGCCCTAATCAGTGCAAAGCTGGCCAACAAACAAATGAATAGCCAACAACCCAATAAAGTGTATAAGGCCAAAATATAAAAACTGGTAGCCTACATATGACTTATAGAGTGTATTGTATGTAAAATACAGCATTGCATTGAAACAACAGACAGCATGGCTTATTTTACCTGTCTCTGCTGCACCCAGGATATCCATGTGATCTCGAATGGCAGAAGGAAGAGCAAGAGCTTGAATTGGTGTAGGCGCAGAAAATCCAAGTTTGCTTAGTGCCTTCAAAACAGGTGCCGGTACAAACAGGTCTTTCCATGCAGATACGTCTGTATCCTGACCGGCTGAGTTTGAGAGGGCTGCATCTGTCCAGTTCTTAGCCTTTCTTTTAGTCTTGCCAACAGGTGCTAATACAGGTGCTATTTGGGCATCGGTTTCTTCTACTTGTGAATCGGCAGTTGTTTGTTCTGAAGCTGATTTTTCTTGTTTCATCTTCTTTTTCTTATTTTTAGACTTTGATGTAATCTCTGCTGTAATCTGGTCTCCTTCTTCAGCCAAATTGGGCAACCCTTCTGAAGAGCTCTCCATATTCTTATCTTCGTCCAGGTGTTTCATTTCAAGGTTTGCAGCATCACTTTTTGTTTTTTTCTTTTTCTTTTTCCGTTTCTTGACTGGTGTCTTTACAACATCCACTTGCTCAGCACCGTCATCAGATGACAGCTCTGCAAGTTCCTGTTCTTCTTCAAAAGGTTCTTCATCATCCATTTCACAGGATTTTCTCTTATTACTCTTCCTCTTTTTCTTTTTTCCATCAGAGTCCTGTAGCAACTGGGACACAGTCGCGGTCTTTTCTGATTCAACCAGGGAATAATCTGTGAGTTCTTCAAAGCAAATTACCTCTCCCATGCCGTCATCAGCAAAAATGCTGGGATCTATCTGGACAGTCTGCCATTCGCCCTTTACCAGGATCCCTCTTTTTTTAGCAGATTTGAAGCGCTTCTTTGACTGTGATTTCTTTGTCTTCATCTTATCTTTTTTTCCTGCAAGAAACAAATGACTAAGTTATATGAGGTAACTGAAAGAAACTCAATCAGGTACAAAACTTAAAGACCCTTATAAAAAACATAAACAAAACAAACATTCTATTAACATTTCATTAATAAATGCTACAATTTCACAAGTTTGGAATATTCTCCAATAATACAGAGTATGTCTACTGCAGTGACTCTTAGTGTTTTACCAGAATCAGGCAGTGCGTGTCTAAATATACACAGAAATAACTGACAGTCCACAATATAAACAATGACTCCACATGTACACAATAATTACAGACAAGGCAGTAGTGTTGAAGTAACTGTATTAGTATACATGTATGAGGAAGAGACTGTAGTGTCTAATCTGGCATGTATGGAAGAGCAGGAGTAATTATGGTCCAGCAGATGATGTTACTGGTCAGCTGTTTATGAAGGTGATGGCCTTGGGAAAGAAGCGGTTCCTGTGTCTGGTGTACAGGGTCCTGTGGCGCCAGCTGGATGGAAGGAGTTGGAATATGTTGTGTCCAGGGTGGGACAGATGTGTGAAGATCTTTGCAGCTGTCTTTATGGTCCTTTGTAGTCTGTTCTGGTCCTGTACTGTGGCCGCTCCGAACCAGACTGTTATGAATATTATATTCTGGAGATCAGTGTTTCTCAGCCCTGGTCACGGAGGCCCACTGTCTAGCACATTATAGTGCTTTCCCTGCTTGAACACAGCCATTTTAAATTAATAATGGGCTGTTGATGATCTTATAATTGGATGAGGTGTGTAAGGATCAAAGAAAACACTACAACGTGCAGAACAGTAGGCCTCCAGCAGGAGACCTGTATAAGGTGTTCCCTGCTTTTGAAGTTCGAACTCTGGGGTCTCTTGAGTTTCAGTTAACCTCAGAAAGGATTTGTTAATGGGGGCTGCCGGGAGAATATGAGATAAGAGTGGGATAGGACAGTGATACAGAACCGGGTCTGTTCTACTGTAACACTGACTGCTGCCCAGGAAAGCGGTTCTCCTGCTATATGTCATATACATATAAAGCTACTATACAGTGGGCAGGGTGGACCACAAAGACTTACAGTTTTATCCTAAAAGGCTTTTAATTTTGGCCAGAATAGGAACATATTTGTCAGACTAGCGTTAGCCGGTATGCTAATGCTTTAGAACACATCAGCACGACACGCTTTACCTAGTTAATATCCCATTTTAAAGTTTCGTCTTGAAACGCATATAATTAATCAACCATTCATACACCAATATAATTACTACTCACTGTAGTTCTGCCTCTCCAAGAAACTGTAAAAAAACCCGTCCGATTAAAAAACAAATCTCTCCCTCATTCACATGCCCAACACGAGGGCGCAGCCATTACTGTAGTGACGCCGAACTGGGTTGCCAGATATCTCCGACTAATTCCACGTGCTGCAGTATTTTTAATAATCCTCTTTTCCCGATATTAATTTTCAACAGAAAAAAAGTTTGAATTTAAGTAAATAATATTTTTTATAAACAATTTCTAAAGTAATCATTATTTCTAAATAATTTCATTTGATTGATTAATTCTAATAATTTTAACCATGTTAAATTCAGAATTTTTCATTTTAAAAGTTACCTTAGAAAAGTGGGAAATCCTTTCATTATTACTATTAGGGGCTGAAATATTTTCTGCTAAAATATGTTTTCTACTAATGAAAACAAATGCTTGAATGTTGAATGTCATTGGATTTCAAATATGTAGTTTCAAAAAGCTAAAATAGATTTTGGTCATTCTCATTGCCTAGTATTTATGCATTAGATGATGAAATATTTGAAACCCCAAACCCATACTAAACCTGATTATTGCATTTAACATTCAGCAAAGCTTGAATTAAAAATAAAAGATCTAAATATGATGACATTATTAAAAACGCTGATCCGACATATCTGTAAATTGTGTGGGCGTGGCTAAGGAGCATACTCCTAACCTGCTCTGCCCATCATACAGAACTGAAATCATTATCTTTATGAAATCATTATTGTAATAGTGTTTATGTGAGGATAACTGGATGGAAGTCATAGACAAACAGATGTCCAGATGGACGAACAGACGCAGAGATAGACAGACAATATCCTAATATCTTTCTGTATCCTAAAACCCACTGATGCAGTTTTCATAAAGATTCTAACATTCAGCAGAGTTTTATTATTTGGGATTTGTTCTTAGGTAAGACACTCGAGCACGCGGGTGCTAACAGTTGTGGTTTAAGAACATGTCACAAATCTGACATAGACTTTTTCTTAGGACCTTCCTCAGGAACTAATTTAAGAAAGAACTTAAAGATAACAGAATGAATGGGCAACAGACAGCTACAACTGTTCTGTATGGGCAGGAGATGCCACCCTTTTGACTGATTAGGAAAAGATTACAGAAGTGTTACCCAAGATTATGCCTGCCCTGTTACATGGAAAGGAGGGAAATAAGAAGAAATACAGCAGCCATTTATAAGATATACATGTACACTGAAGCCCAGAGGAACAAGACTAACTTGAATTCACAGATTTAGGTTCACTGGGGCTTTAATATCTTCACAATGTGAACTGCTAGTTAACCCATGCATTTTCATTACTTGTAAGAACCCAAGTCTAATTACTCCAAACCATGTAAGATAACACTTTTCAAAGCCAGGTGTAGAACCATCTATTAACATACATGTCTGCTATGAAACATAATCTAAACTAAGGTGTCATTTGAATCCAAATTTAAACCAAATGACCACAAAATATAACAAAGAATGACGCTTCTTTAGCCCACTTACATGATATCACCAGTTTAGGAGATTATATATATATATATATATATATATATATATATATATATATATATATATATATATATATATATATATATGCAAATATTTCTCTATAGTTTGTATACAGCTTGTAGCCTAGACATCTCTTTATATTACAGGAACAAAAAAACACACTTCACATATTAGCAATATAAGACCAGTTGATATGATCTGAATCAACAGTGTTTTAATCAGTGAGAATGCAGACGTGCCTATGGAGCTGGAATAATGTTTCTAATCCTGGGAACTAATTTGTTGATGACAGCACATGCTGGTTCATTGCTTAGTGGGATCAATCACTCTGCCCATAAACAGCAGACTGTTGGTTTCTTCGTGGTATATGAAAAAGAAGAAAGGCCTGTTTACGACAAAGGTCGTTGGCATGGAGTAAGCTGTGATTCCCACACTGGTTGCTGCTGCGGCGACAGTGCCTTTCTCATCCACTTCAATCACAGCTTTGTGCAGAACCTGAACACAAATCAAGGGTGAGTGAACCATGTTGTCTTTTAGAGCTCCACTGTACAAATGTCAAATTATTTTAAAATGGATCATATACAGGTGAAATACTGTATTAGCATATAATGTAGCAATAACCAACTACACAGTCATGAAAGGCATCTGCGTTACCAGCACATTGTAATATGGACTTTATATTACAGGCAAAAATGATCACTGACTTGTGAGACCTTCAGACCAGCCTCCTGGCTCATGCCTTTGAGGTTAGCTGTGTGCTTGAAGACATGCTGAATGCCCATAGAAAGTAGAATTTTGTGCATGGAGTATGACTTTTCCATCTTGAATTTGGGTAGGTACACCTCTAGTTTCCTAGGAATATGATAACGAGGTATTAAAATCCAGCAACTGCCTTGTAGTGTCAAATATTGGGGGTGTAACAACACATTTAGCCCTTCACTCAATTTGATTCACAATAGTGGGACTCAAACGTTGGTGTTTAAATAGTGCCGTTGCATTAGATGGCATAATCAATGATTGTTTCTGCTCCACAATGTACATTGGCAAAGTTTTGCACTGCAATATCACGATGCATTGTTACACACACAACCAATATAACAATATAATAAATATATTATATTATATTATATACAACATATAATATTATATATATATATATATATATATATATATATATATATATATATATATATATATATATATATATATATATTTTTTTATAATATATATTTTCAGATACATTTTATGGAAATTAAACTTTTGCAAGTTAAGGGTAACAAATCAAGCAAGATCAACAATCAAATAACATTCAGGCTTACGTCTTTTTCATATTCTTGATCCAGTTTAGAAATCTATCAGCATTTATTTCATCATCTACGACGGTGTAATCAACATTGATGTCAGGCAGAACAATGAGCATAGCTGCGCCACCCAGATAGGGCAGACGCAACACCTTTACTTTAAGCTCATCATCACTGGCAATGTAGAACTTATCCACATTCACCATCATGGGAACCTGGACAATGTTGTACTTGTCTATATAAAATCGACCGTTTTCAGTATAGTTTGGGTTGAACTGTTTCTCCCAGGCACCTAGAAGTTAAAGAAAAAAAAATCTCATTTAGATTCAGATAAAACATACATGCAGCATCTCTTCCTCAAAGGTAAACTCACTACCTCGTAGTCAAGCCAGTTCCAGCCACCAGGCCAAAGGGAATGCCGTGACTACATTAGCTTAGGTATGCAATAACTCACCCTGAAAGAAAATGGTATTGATCAGCATCATCTGAGTCAGTGGTTCAATGTTAGTCACCAACTCCTTTACTTTATCCCCGGTTTTCTTCCTCACATGCTTGTTAATGGTCTCCTTACTAAGGTCAGCGTTTTCAAAGGCCACATTTGCGATATCAGCATCAAAAAACTTCTTGATCTGGTCACTGAACGCCCTCTCTATTTGAAAATGCAGGTCCACGAAGAGTGCTGTTCCCTGTTCAAGTTTCAGCGCTCCGTCATGGGTGATGTTCCCCTGGAGGTGCTGGAAGAGCTGTGGAATGACCTCAGGCTGCCCATTCTGTTCCAGCGTGTCCAGATTCAGCCCTGACAGGATCTGGCTGCGGGTAGAGCCTCTGGCTGCCAAAGACAGTGTTGCGAATGCTGTGGAAACGCTCAGTGGTGAGAAGAAAATGTTATCATCGTGATGGCTCGAAATCTTGCGATAAAGGTTCATTGCAAAGTCAGTGTTTTTAAAGGTCAGATCAGTAATGTTAGGAGCACGGGCTTCCTCCTGAGCTTGAAAGGAAGTCTTGAAGGAGCAAGCACAGATCAGAAGGAGGAACACACTATGCTCCATTATTGCTTTTCTCAAAGCAGGGTCTGAAAAAAAGAAAGAAAGAAAGAAAAACAAATTACTAACAAACCTCCATGACTGTCATAACTGGAACGCTAAACTATTGCTTGGTCAGGTTCTTTTACAAATTAAAGTGCTAGCTATCACATATAACAAGAACACTGGCCGAATTCAGATAGCAATTAAACTGACCTGAACAACAAATATATTGTTGCTGTCCAAAAGGAAACCAACATCTCCAAAAAGGTGACTACTTGTAATGTAACTCAATGTAAAAACATTTTAGTCAATGCAATTTTACAGGCTTCCTTTCGATCCAATCATTACATTTTCACACCGTGTAAAGAACAACTGCTGTGCCTAAGTAATATAAAAAAATAATAAATCAACAAAAATGGCTACATGTTTTTATTTGGACAGCAGCGTTTATACAATGATCACTAGTTTATTGCAAACAATGGACACTATATAATAACAACACTAAATAACTGGTTAATTAAAACAGTCAAATGCAGCAAAACACAGGCAATATATTTACTGCTCAGAACATAGATGTTGTTGTCGATACACTTACCCACAAACATCAGCTCAGGGATACGTTTCAGGCTGCTCTGTTCCTGTTTGTTTGGAGAAACAAAGTGCAAGTGTCCATCCCAGATTATCTATTAACAATTGGGTGTTTAAACATGTAGGGTCCAGAAAGCAAAATAGGTCTAATGGTGTGATTGAGCAATTGTGATTATAATCCTTTTTTCTGAAAAAGTATTTTCTGGCAGATTTTGGAATCCCTGCAACAATGTCATTTAGGTATTAGGTATATGGTTGAGGTCATATATCACACGGTTTAAATTGGGTGTTCTTTTACAAGCAGTCAAAGGAACAAACGAGAAGAAGCGGACAATCCAAGGGAAAACCATCATTTAATTTTCAAGAGGTAAAAAAACATGAAAGCTACAAAGGTATTTACCGGTATTGATGAATGAACATAAGATCACTTAAGTCTACAGCAAAAGGGTTGGGAGTAAAATGATGTACTAAAACCAAAAGCCTTTTAACATCCACTGCCTGGTGTAATGAATTAAGAAACTGAAAACAAAGCGTATGAGTATCGGTCTATGAAGAAGAAAATTAGCGAATTAAAATGGGTGGAAAACAAGACAGTTTAATCTTGATTGTAACACATTTCTTTACTACTGGTATCCATGACCTTTTTTCCCCAGTTTGAAAAACCTCCTCTTAAGGGCTGCATACATTAAACTCACTCAAGATACTCGCGGCACTGGTTCATCCAGTTGGAGGTACCAGTAAACACCCCCCAGTAAAGCTCTGTTACTTTACTGCATTGGAAGTACAGCGATGAAGTAGGGTCTTTGAGTAACTGCCCTGTCAAATACATTATATCCGTTTATGTTTCAGCGTCCAATGGAGAGTATCCATTTACAAATGTGTTGGTTATGCAAGCTTAGTGTGTACACACACACACACACACACACACACATACAAACGCACGAGCGCACATGGAGTCAGATGCTGAAGAATAAACTGTCTAAATATACTGAGAGCTGTGTGTCCATGCAGCCTAAAGGCTGCCCACTGATGTAGTCTCATTCTTAAAGAGTCACAGCAAATTCTGATTTTGGCAGGACAAAGTAGAATAAAACATTACAATACTTTTTCATTCAGCTAACATTTTTCCCCCAAAACGAGATTTTGAGGTCACTGTGGGCCCTTATGTCACTGAATCCGCACCAAGAAAAAAAAAAAGTAGAATTCAGTTTTCTCAAGCAATCTTATGAAGCCACCCCAGAGCATTACCCAAATAAAGACAGGTACTGCATCAGAATTCACAAAGAAAACGGTCCCTCTTAAAATTATGCCTGGCAGAGAAAGATAAGACAGGGCGTGGTGTGCCCATTAAATGGTCCTTTGCCCCTTTACCCTAAAGAAGGACTTCCTTTCCATTCTCCCCCGGCTGACATGTTTGTGAAAGCACCATCTTTCCATCTATTAAGTCACCAAAGCAGGCACACTCGTTCCATTCACAAACCTCCTGTTATACCATGTGTCCAGAAAATTACAAACAGATCAGTACTATGGATATTATATCAGCATATTTAAAGGCGCTGTGGTAAAAAGGCCATAACAGACGTAAGCAAGAATAACTGTACTGGGCTACCAAGCCTCTCCCTTTCCCCCCCGACTTTAAAAGATAAAGCAGCGGAGCACACAACGCCACTTTAAACAGTAGATTATGGTACTATTTTCCGCAAGAAAGTCCATTCTAACAATTCTGTCCATATGAGACTGGGTATTCTGTCCGTATACATGTGGATCCGCAGAGTGGTGCATTGGTGGTGAATGGTCCTTCCTTTAATCTGGTCCTTCCAGTCATTTAAACACCGAGACGGTTTAAAAGAGGTGGACGGGGGAGCTAGTAGTTGGTTGAAATAGGGCTCTGGATATAGATCCCCATTGCCAAGATGTCCTTACTGGCTGTGCTTACTCCCAGTGTCCTGCTCTTCACCTGATAAGAAGCATAATAAAAATTAAAATTACAATTAATATTTAAAAAAACCCCAAAACAAACAAACAAACAAACAAACAAAAAACCCTGAAATACTACTTTAGTGCCCTGAAGAACCTTTTTGGATAATGTGTGAAGACTAGGTTAAACATTCCCAGAGATATATGAAGTGTCACTACTCCCTTTTTAACTGATAATGCAGCATCATTGGACAGATCGACACATTTTGAGGAGAAAGCTAACAGATGCATGCATTGAGTGACAGGGAGATGGAGGACCACCCTAATTATCCCGAGAAAGCAAGTACAGTCATGTCTTGGATTTCGGCAAGAGATGGCTTGGATTTGGCAAGAATCAAACTCACAATCTCCTGACATTTAAACAGCTGTGCCGCTTGGGAATTGGTGAAAACCCTTTTTAAAGTTTAAAGAGCCTCCACATAACATTAATGGTCTAAGAAGAACTCTTATCTAGGTATAAAACTTTACAGTTTCTTTAACTGTAAAGAGGTAAATCTTCAATTATTGTTTTGACAATCTGTACTAGAATACAAAGTACATGTCTAAGAAATTCTGATGTAGCCCTTACCAACAACTTTTGCGTCCATTTCATTAGAAGTGGTGGACTGAGCCTGTTGTTGGGACTGCCTATTTGTTCGTGTAAGAAAAAGAAGAGAAAATATTTAAGACATGATGACATGCATATAAGCTGTTTAAACGCAACAAATAGACATTAGGTAGCATTGGTTGAAATTTTGTAGACTTGTAAATTTCAATGGTCACCAATATTAAGAGTGATCAAAGGGGGGGATAAAATGGCCTCATGCCTGTCAAAGTAGGCCTGTCTTCTCCTCCGGAGCTCCTCTGCTGTGAGGTTTTCACACTGAGTGCTTTGTGCCGTGCCACTTGTAGTGCTTCCTGAGGAACCTGGAGTAATGGCAGCTCCAGCCTCTTTAGTACCTATAAGGCTACTGCTCCCTGAAGCTCCTAGAGCAAGGGGAAAAGATCTGTGTAGGTATTGTCACCAAAACCACTAAACCAGTATAAATGCCACTGTTTTACTGCACTGCTAAAATGGTTTGGTAAGAGACACGTCAACATTTGTCATAATTACTATAGCCCAAATAAACAACCTTGACTTTGGCAAAACCTTAAAAAGAAACTGGCAAAGGAATATAAATGATCTGTACTGCATTTGTAAAACCAATGAGTTTAGGTTTACACTGCTAGTTTAAAAATGACAAACTTTCACCACAGTTACATCACACTTTCATGTTAAAAAAAGCATCTGTGCCACATGTACTCGTTCATGTCCATGTCTTACCCTGCATACTGAGCTGTATGGCTCTGCGAAGGTCAGCCTCCTCATCCTCCACCTCCATATCCTGTCTGCTTAGAGCCAAAGCCTTCCTCAGCTCCTCCTCATCCTCATCCATCACACCCTCTTCCATACCATGTCTAGTCTCTAATGTATGCTGTACTGAGGCTCTGGAAAAAATGGGTAGACTATGGTTAGGTCATAGATCAAGCATTAAGTCAAACTTCCTTGCTGCTGTAAGGATCAAAAATATAGGTTCTCAGCCTACAGACCTTACCTAACAGAAAACAATTCTAGACTGGTCACTGATCATGTAATGCATACTGGTTTAAATAGCTTTAAAGTAAAAACACAAAATAGGAAGGTTTCTCTCATTAATACAATGTAGACATTGCTTGTGACTACACCTCTGACCGCTACTCGTCTGAGCTTCATCTTCTCCAATGAGTTTTGGTCTATGCTGCTGTTCCACCCTCATGATTTCCAAAATCTGGTCTGCTTCACATTCAGGCAAGTTCCCTCGAATCACAAAAATGGAATACCCTAAAGACAAGACAGCAATATATAGTAAGGGCCATCTTTTACATGGATGGTAAAGTTATAGTAATTTCAGCAAATAAAATAATACGGTTTACCTTCCTGCTGTAACTGTGCAAGGAAAAGTGCCAGGTATGTGTCTGATATCAGCTCTGGTCCCGTTAAAAGAGAGTTCAAATTAAACCACTACAAAGAATGACAGGATAGAGATTACACAAGATTTCACGTCCATTGTTTTGCAAAGATCTGTAGACATTTTCAGTCAGATGAAATGAATGCAGCATACTTATTCACATTTACACTTCATTAAATTATCTTTTGTGATCACAGATGAGTAACACATACAAAAGAAAATGAAGTACCTAACAAACTGTAAATGTAGTTTTCAGACCTCATACCTGCTGCCCCAGTTTCCGTACTGTAAACCAATGCTCTTTGTAGTTACATATAAAGGCTTTCTCATTTCTGAAACCACAAATGACATTCTAGTAAATATGACATAAAGTAACCACAGAAAGAGTCCTAGCAGGACAGTACTGACTCATGACTCAGCATAGGTACTTACACTGGGTCCATCATTAGTCGCTGGTACTCTCGGCTATTGAAGAGGATTAGCTCCAAACCCCAAACCCCTAGTGCATTGCTTATTACCTGTCATGAGGGTAGAATATCAAGACAGTCATTTCTGGCTTTTCAAAACCAATTACAAATGTAAAAGCTTTTAACGTCTCGTTCAACTGTATGCCCCATGAATTTGTTCTAAATATATGTCATTCCATGTCATCATCTACCATTGATTTTAAAGCTACTAAAAACTCTTTTGGCCACTTATTTGTAAAAATGCTCATGTGACACAAAGAGGAGTGGGAGTTTTAAAAGTCGATCATTTTATGTTAGGGGTTATCTTTGAGTTGTCAATAATGTTGCAAGGTCAAAAAAGCTCAAGCTTCAAAGTACCACAATTTAGATATAAACACCTCAAATTATTCAATAAGCATTATAATTTGAGGTTAATATTTACATACATGACAGAGAGATCATGGGGAAAACTAAAATGACTGTTTAATGCCATCACAAAGTATGTATATGTGTTTTCGTTCAGTTTCACACACTGACATACCATAGGTCATGGGATAGCAGTATGTAAATTAATTAAGGAGTGGCATTATCATAGGACACAACTTGAAAACAATTACACTTGTTGTGAGATGTTATCTTGTAAGTGAGGTTGGCAAAGCAATGTGAATTTTACATTGGGTTAAGAGTCAGGTGAATAGAGCATTGTTTGTGAACTGCTTCCACTTGGAACTCTCCAGAATGCTTCTCGAACCAACCCTTACAACACAAGCAGAGAAATTCTAGATACCTGACATGTTTAGGTGGAGCAGTGGACCCAACCCATGCCATAAGAACACACCTAACACCAGTATGAAACCAACACCAGCATGCAAAGCAACTTGTTGATAACTGGGATCCATGGTGTCATGGCATGTATGCCACACACAAATCCTATCATTAGCCTAAAACAACATGGCACATGTTGCTAGTCCTCCAAGGTTCGGTCAGCAATGTCCAGTGTTGTGGTGTTGCTGGAAACTAAAGAACGCTGCAGTGACCTGTGGGAATGTGTGAGGCCTCCTGCATTAAATATGGATGTGATTTCTGCCAGAGTCGTTCGTCTGTTCACATGGATAATTCTAGCCAGATGACATCAGTCATGATCATTACCTTGAGCAATACCTTGTATGACGTATTACCGGTACACACGCGACAATGTGGGTTCACTCACTAGCACCCAGTATAATGCCTTGCTCGAACTCCAATAACGCACGGGGACATGCTATGAGCACACTGGCCAGCTGTCTACCTCAATCACAAGATAACACCCAACAACTCATACTGGTGTGGGCATTCCCAAGCTGTCCCCTGAGGTAACACTATGTGATAATCAATTCACATAGTGCTTTCCAAAGACTTTCAGTGTCATGGTCACTGTCTGTGTATATATTTGTGATACCAGCTTGATCCACTTGAGGGCAGTGTTAGGCCAGAGTATCTGGAAAAGACTTCACTTAAAATGTTTTTATGTTGTTGAAGGTAATGATAATTTCATTTATTTAAGATAAAGTCACTGTCATGCTTGTAAATATGATACCTAGTTTTAATTTTTCTTTTTTGTTAGCTCATTGTCATTTAACGTCACTAGAAATAACACTGGATCAACTTACGGAGGACACTTATGAAACCAAGCAGCCAATTTCGGCCCTTTATTAAAATATGTTTGTCAGTGAAGATGCTAAGTACTACCACAATGCGAATGTAGGAGTAAGGTGAAATGGAACTACACATATCTACAAATTATTATATCTCATCTGATTTGCGGTTATATAACAAACCTACTGTTATTATTGATATAAAATATCTCACTTGTATGGAAAAGAATCCACTGTCATCCATGTTTCCGGACGGTTGCTGAGATAAACACAGAACAGCAAAAACAATGTTATCCGCTGAACAGCTTCCCACAATACAGACCCTTGCATAAACCTCAACAATACTGCCCACCTGTAAAAACGTCCTGTACTCCTCACTCAGGACACCACCCTCAGCCATCCTCATCCTTTCCTCCTCATCCAACTGCTGTGCAATAGACGACAAGTCCACTGGAGTGAAATATTCCCCCTGAAGTAGGTTATTCAGGCAGTGCTGGGCACATAATGAGCCCTCTTGCTACAAGACAATAAATTCATATATTTAATATAATGACAACTGACATACATTATACATCCAAAGAGTTTCCAAAACACACCGGATAAAAAACTTCCACAGAAAAGCACTGCTATTGAACTAAGCATAAGGTCGGAATAGCCAAGGCCATGTATCCCAACCCTGGTCCCAGAGCCTTTCACTTCTTTACTGGCATCCCTGCACACCTGACTAACTAATCAGCTCATTAACAAACCGAGTTGAAGTGGGCTTATTTAAAAAGGAAATACTAAAATGTACAGTGCAGTGGGCTTCAAGGACCAGAGTTGAGAGTTAGAGGTCCATCAACACCCCAAGCACTTCACTGAGGAGCAGTGGAACTGCGTTCTCTGGAGTGATAGAACATCACTCAATACCTTTGGAATAAATGTAAGTGGCATTTGTGATCCAGAACTAATGATCCAGCATCAGTACCTCACTAATGCTACAACAGTAGACCTCACTCTTGGTGCTGAATACAGTCAAAACACCACAGCAATGTTCTAACATCTAATGTAAAGGCAGATGAGTAAGATGAGTACAGGAAAAGAGGAACACACTCTCTAGAAGTACCCTCGATTTATTAAGAAATGTTGGATAAGGGGGTCTCTAGAAACCTTTGGACATGTAATGTATTTTTCAGCCCAGTTCAAATAAAACCTTCACTGCAGCTGTGGGCACCTGGCAGAGAAAGCCACAACATCGGTGACATCAACGTAACTTTAATGTGAAACAAAACTGTAAATAACAACATAACAACATGAAATGTAAGAACAACACCTTTGTTAAATGTAAAACACTTATAAAGGGCAGTAACTTCCTGACCTAACTAGCTATCTAGCCAATTCATAAAAACCGACTGTTCGCACTAACATAGTTCTGATATTCTGCTTAGCTAGTTATCTAAGCACACAGGAACTACTGAAGTATAGCTACAGAGAGCACAACAACAAGGTCAATACTTCGAAAATAAGCTGAACCGATACACATAAATCTATACACTTTTCAACACTTACACAAATTACCGTAACTCTTCAAAACACGGTCTAGCTTGTCTTCTTGTTGTCAGTTAGCGAGCTAGCCTAGCCACTTAGCTAAACAACCTAGCAAAGCGCTAACCAGAGCCACAATTACACGAGACAAGCGTTTTATATACACTATTTCACCCTTCATAGGAGCAGATCTAAGACAGTGAAACATTCAGTTAGTTAACTAGTTAATGAAACAAAAGAAACAACAGCAGAGCTCACTTTTTCGTGGAAGATAGACTCCATGTTTGAATTGTCTATGAAGCTTCATAGCTACGAGCCAACTTTGACCCTGCGCGTGACATCAGCAGGGAGAGAGGGAGGTGGGGCAGGAAAAGAGGGAGAGAGGGAAAAAGAGGGAGAGAGGGGAAGAGAGGGAAAAAGAAGAAGAGAGGGAAAGAGAGGGAGAGAGAAAAAGAGAAGGAACTAATAACTTCATAAATTTATATATATAGTCTTTGTTGTTATCTATCTATCTATCTATCTATCTATCTATCTATCTATCTATGGAATGACGCAGTTGCTTTTGGGTGGCATAGGCAAACTTGGTAAAAAAAAATCTAATAATAAGCATATTCAACATGTTCCTAAGGAGGAAAAAAATAAATTTCTCCAATGTGTGATCTTTATTAGATTTCCATTTCCCAGAACTATACATTGTAAATACTGTATGTCCCATAAATGCTGTAAATCCTTTGTAAAAGTTATGTATGTCCTGTGAATTCTGTCATTCTGGCAAATCTAGTCTGGTCATTTGTGGATCAGATAATGAAACTTTTTTCAGTGTGAGGTAGCCAATAGATTTTGGTTTGGTTTGTTGTTTAAACAAAGTTTTTAAAGCCCATTAAAAGTTTCATGTGTCATGTGTCATGACTCTTAGTTTTGTCCAGGAGTATTTTAAGATGTATAATTATTTATTATTGGGAATTTTAATGTGTTCGGTTTTTCGGTCATCCAAGTCTCTAACAATAGGATATGGCCAGCAAACAATAAAGCTGCTATGCAATACAGACACACATGCTTATTTTCTAGCTGATTGCTTTATTGGCATTTAGTCCACCAGATGGCGCTATTGACATCCACATAAACGAGCATGGTCAGACAAGCGGAGCTGTGTTTAGCAGAAACTGGGACATAACTGAAGTTAAACACCTTTGAGCTGAACTGCCATATTAAGCACTAGACCTGAACCAACCATCTTTTGTCCCAACACAGTCTGACCCGCCTGCCCACAGGTGTACTGCTTGATTTTAGTTAATCACTGATTTTAGTTACAGAGTCACTGTAATCAAAGTATGTTCAGTTTAAAGTGGAGAGGAAAAGAAAGTTGGGAAGAAAGATAAAAAAAACCTTGCCATTGTGTCTGACTAAAGTTGTGCCGGTCTGTGAACATATTTATGTTAAGACTAAATAAATCAGATCCACCTTTGTTGACTATAAGGCCAAGATCATTCTAACCTCTTCCTGTTTATTCCTTAGAATAAAATTATGTGTTTTTGTTCCTTTACCCGCATGACTATGTAAATGTCCTGTGATCTGATAGGCTTCACTACAGCCTGCACCTTATTTAAAAAGTTTGGTAGAAACACTCTGTAAATGGGTGGGGCTAAACAGCTGTAGGCCAAAGTGGTGGATAAATGTAAATGTGTTGGTTTTAGTGACATCCCAAACAACATTAAACGTAGAGGTTGTTTTTATGGCAGTGTTTTCATGGAGGTGTAAATTGTGCATATTTACATTCTACATTTAATGCTTATTAATCAATATGTCATTGTCCATGATTTGGGACCTTATAAAGGCAGCATATGGAAAATATATCTATATATATGTTTTTTACATGGTAATTGGACTGAAGTCAAGAGCACAGACTTAATTTTGGCAGGCTTGTGGCCACATTTAAGTACTAGCACTAGTGTTGTATACACATCACTGGCTAAAATGAAAAGTCACCAAACTTCTGTTTTCAGGGATCAATAGTATATAGTATAAAAGTATAAGCAAAGACGCCAGCGAGGTCTATTTTCAATTTGGAATGCCACTACAGCCATTCCCACTTACTAGAATGAGGTCACCTAAACCCCAGTCCCAGCATCAAACACACACTACTGTTTAAAGAACCAACCCTGATTTGTGATTATGGTCAAAGCACCACCACATTATGGCTTGCAGTTTGAAAGCTCAGTCAGAGGATGAAGATGTGGGCCATGCAGTAATAATTACTTAGTTATTACAGTTCTTTAAATGCTAGTCTTGCTTGTATTATGCTGGTATACTGTAAAGCCATGCACGAGATGTAAATGTCACAGAGGATTTTAGTCTACCTAAGCTTGACTGTAAAACACTGTTTTTTTGGACCAGTGCTCACAAAGGCATCCAGATTGGATGATCCGAGCAGACTAAAAGATGGGCCATCGTCTCACAGTTAGCACGTCTGTCTGTCTGTGCGGCATCCTCCATCCTCGTGACTGACCTCACAGAGAAATGCAGAGCAGTGGATCATTAGGAGAATTGGTTCGGGGCGGTGCAGAGTGAGCACGGCACATCCGCCACTGGAGGGATCAAATCTGTGCCATCTGACGCTCAAGGATTTATGGGTTTAGTCAAAATTGCTTTTCCCAGTGGGGAGATTAAGCACTGAGGGATGTTTACAGTGGAGGCAGAGCTGTGTATTCTTCCTAGGCTCCAAAAGCTAAAAGACAATGTCCTCATCTGTGTGTTCAGGAGCTTCTCCTGCCTGCGAGGTGTGTAGAATCTGACTGGAGGTGGCGTGCAAGGGTATGTGCATCATGCAGATAGATGCTGTGGTCCTGCTGCTCTGCGTCTGCCTAATGGGTGCGGCCGGGAGGTCAGCTTACCAGAGGGGTCACAAACTGGAGACCTACAAGCAAAGCAGGTAAAGAGGCCAATTGGTCAGCAGAATTCTAAGATGGCTTTCTTTGCTTTTTTTTTTAATCCTGTATTTTTGAAACTTTCAGTGTTTCAGTGTAGTTAAGACATAAAGCAGGACATAGGCCAACAGGCCATTCAGACCTAACTGGTAAAGGAGGTTTAAATTAGTTTGATATCAATTTATGTCCATTATATTGTTTGGGAATTGTGCATGTGTCCCAGTGCCATTGTGAAATGTAAAGTAAACATTTGGAGAGCAGTTTCGGAGATTCCAATTCAGACCTCAAAATAAGTTTTGCCATTAAATTAAGTAGGTTGCTTATAATCTAAATAATTTATTTCAGCCTCCTCATACAGAAGGCCACTGTTTATTCCACACAGACCACACAATAACAAGACTCGACTAATCTCGAGTGAAAGCAGTGGAAGAACAAGAGCCAAGGTATTAGGGCACTAAGAGCACTAAGAGCTTTTGCACAAACTTCATTATGAGAAGGGGATAGCAAAGGCTCTGGTATGTGACTGTGTCTGATGATGACATGCAAATAGCCCTATTTAGCAATACAGAGAAGGTGTTGAGCAGAAATGGGTGCAATTGTAAGTCAGTAAACACTAAGTAACACAACTTCAATATGTGTTTAACAAACATTAGCAGCATACCTGTTGTTTTACTTTGGCTTTCCTGAGATTTTGCATGTTTTCAGTTACCATATGGGATAGAGGGTTTCCTAGTAGCAGGCCTACACTAGAAATCCACTGTCGCACACAGCAACACTGGCTATAAGTTTAGCACTCTCAGAGTCCTGATGTTTCCAAATGGCACTGCCCTGGCCTAATCTGCCTGAAATGTTGTTGTAATCAGAGGACATGTGGTTTGTATGATTTCTTTCAGCACAGAGCAAGGTTAAAACCGCTAGCCGCAAACATTTGACTCAACTTCCTGGAAGTGCAGTTAGCCTTTTAAATTAGATGGCACTGTTTAGTATTACTGAGATTTCCCACAGCTCCCGTACTGCTTCTGTTGAAGTAGCTCTAGGAAAACGTGAGCATCCCAGGTAAAGGCATACAGACCAATCTGCTCACTTTGTTATATTCATTTACACATTTCTTTGATCAGACTCTTAAATGATTTCAGTCAAAATGGCCAATTCATAATTTTTGTTTAATGCAGAAGGTAGAAAGCATATAATAAGCAGAAATTTACCTCAATAACTAAATATCACGTTTTTTCAGCATTCCGTGTGTCTACGCCTCGCAGGATTTTATCACAGCTTCCATTTCTTTATGCAGGGATATTTTCCCACACCTCAGTCCTAGAATTTGCTTAGAGTTTCTGCTTCTCACGGTCCTATTAATTCCAAACACATTCAGGCCTGTTGCGGTCTGGACTCTGAGGTGGATAGTCCACTGTTTTGGGAACAACTGCAGCTTCTTTCCATGATTTGTTCTTGGCAGCTGCACATCCTTTCAGACTCATAGCATCATCTCCTCACAGATGAAGGATGGATGTTAAAATTTTTTTTGGTTTAAAGTAAGCATGGTGGTTTATTTGCTCCTACTGCTCAAAAGCTTTAATGTACTGATCACAGCTTTGGTGATCTACCAGGTCTTGCACAGCTGTTAGGAGTCAAATGTTTTTTGTACACTCACCCAGAAGGAAGTGTTGAATTCTAGTGCTATTGGGAAGGAAAATGAAGTTTACCAGGAAAAATAAATGAAGATAAATTTAGACTGATATGGTGCCTCCACACACAGATTTGATGGTTGTCTCCACATCACTGAGAACCCGCTGTCATTTTGAGTCACTCCATGAAAGTCTGGCACGACACCATTGCAGTGTCTTTGCAGTCATCTGCCAATGGTGCCAAGCAGGATGACTCATGGAGGGTCAATCAGGTGCGGCGATAAGGCCCATCCTTGCATACGTCACATGCACATTTGAGTGTGAAACATTTCTCATGATGTCAAACCTACCCACCAAGTTTTATTCCACAACGTATTGTGCAACTATTCTTTTCATGAAAAGTATATCATTCAAGAGAACAGAATTTCTGTTTTTACATTTTTTCCCTTGTACGAGTGAAGCTCAGAAATAACCAGAAAATGAATAACTTGTCCTTGAGGCTGTTTTGTCTAAAATCAAATACATAATGGGTGGTCTCTGACTTTTGCACAGCACTATGTATTCATTAAAGAGAGCTCACAGGGAGTGGAAGAAACACCGCAGCATTTAGACAGTGTGCAGTCTCTGGGGCAGGGAGGAGGGGAGTGGACTGGAGGGACCTTTTTGCCAAGAGGATTAGTAACCAGCTGCTGAGTGAGTGGGACGGAGGGGAGCAGCAGCTATTACCACAGTGCTCTACCCCTGCCCCAAACAGCAACACCCTGCAATTGTCACAGGAGATGATATTAAAACACCACTTTGCGCCTTGCCATCCCACTTCAACAGCCTATGAGGCAGCATGCACTTCTCTTCCTTTGTCCCTTTGTTAATCCATTTTGGGCATTCAAAGTCATCTACTGTGACCTACTTAATATAACACAGGCAAGGCTTACTGCACAGAGATGCACGAATTCTGCTAGCAACGAGCTGTAATGTCCAAATAATGATGCTGTAAGTGACCTCTAGGTCACAAGGCCACCCCAGTCTTAAGCTTTTGTCAGCATCAGTGCAGTAAACAGAACAAAAACAGCTCAAATACTGAGAAAATCTCTAAATATAACTTGTTGTGATATTTTCGTATGTATGACAGTCTACGGTAGACAAATGATGTGGCACCTATACCCTCTTTTGTACAGAATGCGGAGAGAAACAGACATGGTGCAAGGAGGAACTCACAAATCTGGCAGGTCTGACTCTTCATACTCTTCAAACATTTTCCTTTTATTTTTGAACATTTAACTAGTTTCTGTGCCAAACAAACAAGACTTCAGAATCTGTATTCCAGTCTTCGGGCATTTGATCAGTCTCAGCATAGTCATTACATTCGTTTCAGGCATAAATTCTACTACATGCTATTACATCACTACATATCTAAAGGAGACATATTTGGGTAATATATAAGTTTGTGTTAGATGAAGCTGGTTGATATTACTATGAGCAGCATTTTCATTTTCCTACAAATGTAACCTGTGCTTTATTATATATAATTGTTTAAACAGTCCAATCTTCAGAAGAAGTCCAGATATGACAAAATCTCCCATGACAAAATCAGAGCAACTACTAAGGATAGATGACCATGACTTTACAATGAGACCAGCATTTGGAGGTAAGTTTACAATACAGACTCACCGGACAAATTTATTTTTTACATGGAACATTTATTTTACAATGCTTGGTCACGTGTGCCTTTGACTAAATAACAGCGGTGGTTCTATCAGGCAAGTCAGTCACTTCAGTTCCTTTCCGTTTTAAAACCGCTCTTCCACAAACTGGATACATGGGTCATTAACACTGTGACTATTTTGGCATTTCCCTTTATTCCCAAATTGAGAACTGGGATGGAGTTCTGGTGAATTTGCTGGTCAGTCACAGAGTCCCAGTGTTCATCCAGACACCATGCAGTTGTCATCCTGGAATGTGGGTATATCAGTGTAGCGGTCTGATTAGAAATGAAGTGCAAAGGTTGGACTAAAATCAACACAAACTTTAGAGACTTTTGTAGTCTTTGCCTGATTGACTGGTGATGTCACTAAGACAAAGGGAGGCTTAGCAGACATATACAACTAGCGTCACATTACCACAAGTGTCTGTAATGTCCAGCTAGATTCAGTGCAAGACTTCTTTGGTTATAGAAATTGGTTAATAGAAAAAGATCAAAGTATTTGTTTTTAATTTCGTAATTTGGAACATTCCTATTATTTATTGGGTAATTTGGAACATTCCTATTTCCTTTGGCAATTTGGGAAAATCATGTCATCATAACATTTTGACACAATGTAAAGGTCAGCTAGTGTTTTAAATTTGTGAGAAAATAAATAAATAAAAACTACAAGTGAGTGTTTTTGTAACTGTGCCTATACACTGTGTATATTAATGATCTGTTTTGAGTGGCTATCCTGCATACTGTAGCCTACTGTGCAAAGCAGCCTGGGCTAAACGTTCCTCATAACGTCAGTGTGAATGTGTGCGGGTAACGTACTGTAGGCTGAATAAGTGGATATACACTCACTGAACAATTATAAAAAAAATGTATAAAGTATAACAGTAACTTCTGTTATCTACACTCATTGTCCATTTTATCAGCTCACTGACCATATAGGAGCACTCTGTAGTTCTACAATTACAGACCTCTGTTTTTATGGTATAGTTTGGTAGCAAATTTCTGTGAGAAAATGAATAAATTCCAGCAGTGACAGCATGCTGTCAGTCTGACAGACATCAGGAAATGAAAAACTCATAAATGCTTCTATGGGCAACCTGCTTAATCCTCAAGGAGTATCACTGTGGTGCCTCGTGTGATTTGACCCTGACAGATACAAAGCCTACAGCCTACACTGGTAATATTCGAATACGCTCCGGGTGAACGGGATTTTCTGATTTGTTTGTGGTTTCATGGTCAGTGTACAGGGATTTGATGTGGGTTTCACAGTGTACAGGATTAGAAAACATCATGACCTCAGTATTAATGGCGACTGGAAATATTCTGACCTACCATCCCAGCAAAAACAGCAGCTGGAAGGCATTTTCAAGCTCTGAAAGAAGTCATAACACAAACGTATACAATCTAATATAAAGGCCCATGATAAGGTGGTTAAAAGTACATTGTTGTACAGAACACATTTCCTTTACCTGTCACTTTAGTCCAGCCGATGTTGTGCCTTTCAAACTGGTATCTATTACTGATTTCAGCAACCTGCTTATCAAATGTTCAGCTGTTGACAGCTTTAACATCGCCTACTGAGGGCAGGTGACCTGGACACAGTCCAGATGTGGGAACTACAACTTTGATCCATTGTGACCTAATTGTATTTTTGTACTACGGGGGATAATGGAGAGTCTGAGGCTAAAATAGGGCAAAAATCCGGCGCACCATGAACACCATTAAATCCTGTCCATTGTCCAAACTCTTTTCCTGAGCCCTGAATTAGAAGAGTGTGTACATTTTAGAGGTCACAATTAATCACAGCATTTGCTAGCATTTAATAGATGGAGATACGTGACCTCATTAAGCAGCCCATGGAAAAGAGAATTTCTGCCTTCTTTTTACACACTGTCCTTCTTTTATCTAACTGTACAATCACAGGACCTCCCATACCTGTGGGAGTAGATGTTCAGGTGGAGAGCCTTGACACTATCTCTGAAGTTGATATGGTGAGTCGTCACTGTGCAGTAAGTGAGACACAAGCAAAACTTCATCAAGAAAAAGGTTTTAAAAGTTAAATACGTGGCTAAACTGAGTGATTTTAAACTGTTAGTGAGTATTAGAGCTAAGCATTACAGGGCCAATATCCAGTTTTCTTTGTTTTCACCCTTTTTAACATATGTGTGCATTTATGAACCAAAACCACTGGTAAATCACTTTTATGTGATTATTTTCAACCTCTATTTAAACCTTACAATTATTGTAACTGTGTCTTTAAATTGATAATTGATTGATTGATTAAATTAATGAATGTAAATAGTCTCTGTTCTGTGTGGCTGCCCTGCATTGTGCAATGCAGCCTGGGCTAAAACTTTCCTCATAATGTCAGTGTGCATGGGTGGGGCTAACCTAATGTCCACTGCTGAATAAGGGGATAAACACTCACTGGACAATTTCCTAAGTACACCTGCTTTTATCTGCACTCAATGTCCATTTTATCAGCTCCATCTACCATGTATGTGCACTTGTAGTTCTACAGTTGCAGACAGTAGTCCATCTGTTCCTCTGCATACTTTGTTAGCCCCATTTTACCCTGTTCATTAAAAGTCAGGACACCCATGAAGCATGTATTATTTGGGTATTGGATCATTCTCAGCACTGCAGTAACAATGACGTGGTTAGGGGGGGTTGTGCTGGTGTGAGTGGATCAGACACAGCAGTACTGCTGGAGTTTTAAACACCTTAGTGTCCCTGGTGGACTGAGACTAGTCCGCCAACTAAAATATCATATTTATGTGATCCACCACCCATATAATAACGGCTCTGTAGCGGTCCTGTGGGGGAGCTGACTACACTGCTAACAGTGAATTAAAGTACACATAGAAACAGATGGACTACAGTCTATACTCGTGCAACTACTAAGAGCACCTATTTGATGTGCTGGGCTGATAAAATGGAAAACTAGTGTAAGAAGGTGATCCAAGATGCATGAAGGTGGTTTTAATAAAGTGCTCAGTGAGTGTATTTAGTGTTGGGTTTTTCTGTGAAGAGTTCTAATTCAAACCCCAAACCCAAGGTTTTCACGCATGTGTCATATGGATGTGAAAGTGAAAGTTTTCTCCTAAAATTAAACAATGTTTAAATACTACATCAAACTTACAGCCAATTTTAGACTTTCCTTACTCTGTAGACTACAGTAAAAACTGAAGCCAAAGTGATTGAATCTGTAAACAATTACCTACAAAAGTCACCAGTATGTGACTGATAGAAATATTATTCATATATCTTAGTGACATTGTGTAAATGCTTGCATAGTAGTCAAATGCAACACACTTCCTAAAGTTTTCATAATTTCTAAAAGCTGAAACTTGTGGAACATCACCTTTGACCTTCTCATCTCTCAGGACTTCACCATGACTCTGTATCTGAGGCATTACTGGAAGGATGAGCGCCTGTCCTTTCCAAGCACCAACAACCAAAGTATGACCTTCGACAGCAGACTGGTGAAGAAGATCTGGGTGCCTGACATGTTCTTTGTTCACTCAAAAAGATCTTTCATCCATGACACCACCACAGACAACGTGATGCTGCGTGTTTACCCTGACGGAAACGTGCTCTACAGTTTGAGGTACACTTTCTCCAACAGAATCACATCTAAGCCAAGGACACCTCTTGGGTTGTTGACTTTGACAGTGGAACTCGCGCTTGCCAGTTGTAAAGCGAGTCTCAGAGGAAGATTAGGGGGGTTATGTTTTGCTCAAGGCAGTGCAGCAGGAAGAAGGCATCAGCTGGGGATCAAACCCACAACAACTGTGTCCAAATGTCCTTGCCTCCAGGCTGCTGCTGTCCACAGTGCACCACTTTAGAGATAAATTTGGAACATCCTGCCCACTTTTGAACTCACAAACTGCAGCTCAATACTGCTGGCTAGAAAAATCACATCCACCATTTTTCTCAGCTCAGCTTATGTACCTTATGAAGTGAGACGTATGATTCCTAAAGCCTACCATAAAGAGGAGCAGAAGGCCTGCATTAAGCTCAGCATAGCATCCCTGAACTTTGTTTCTAGCTGATGCTAATTAGTCTACTAATAAAGCTCACTGCAGTGAACAGCCACCAAGAGGAACACTTGACTGTACATGTTCAGATGATGCACTCAACATAGGGTGTTAGGTTTTAGGCTTATCTTCCCAAACTTAGAATACATAGAATACAAAAAATATATGAATAAATACACAGATCAATTTAATCTAGCAACATGTTAATATATGGTACATGTTTAAAAATTGACAATATTAGTAAATGATAAAATCAATAAAGAATTAGTAACTTCGCTCTCCATCATCAAACAGTTAATGATGACCTGTAGATTTCCATCTATGATCTAATGACCTGTGTGGATCCTAATATTTCAGCTTAGCTTTACGGTGCTTTTGGAATACTTAGCATTTTTACAGTTCACAAGTTTTTCTAAATGTCGGCATAGTTCAAAACATGCATTGCAGGAACGCTTACCAACACAAGATTTCTTTAAGCGGTGCTGAAAGGAACCAGGGCTCATGATGTCTACAATGCAAACACAGCAACTGTATTTACAAACCAGAAGGACCAGTGAATGTGAATGTTAAACACAAGGAATCTGGTTCCAAACACCACCACTGTGAACAATTCTGACTTTGTAAATTTCCATAGAATGGTCAGTTTCACATCATCACCCGCTGATTGACTCTGTTTACATCTGAATATCTAAATAAATTCATTTAATGGGATGAAACTGTGGAAATAATAGGAAATTAGCATACATGACAATATCATTTTCCTCTTTCAGGGTCACAGTCACTGCTATGTGCAATATGGACCTGAGTCGTTTTCCCCTGGACACCCAGACCTGCTCACTTGAAATAGAGAGCTGTACGAAGATCAAGTGAAATTTATTTATTTATTAAAACTCACTTTGCATAGAAATACTGATTTACAAAATCATCACAGTATAAGAACCAGATGTATCTGGTATGGTTAGTAAGTAATGACAAATAATGTTAATATATAAAAGCAAATTATACTAGTTAAGTTCTGATTTAATAGAGTTGTGCTTAAACAGGTTTACTTCATTACTGTTATGTTAGATGCATACACGGATGATGACCTCATGCTGTACTGGAAGAAAGGGAACGAGTCTTTAAATACAGATGACAGGATCTCACTCTCTCAGTTTCTCATCCAAAAGTTTCATACAACTACAAAGCTGGCTTTCTATAGCAGCACAGGTACTTCATTATATGATCACCAGAAATCAATATAGCCTTGCACTGTATGCCAGGGGTCATCGATTCCAGGCCTGAAGGGCCTTAATCCATCACAGCTTGGTGATTTCCCTGCTCAAACACACCTGATTTAACTAATCAGTTAATTACCAGGATTAGCTGGTGTGTTAGGGCAGGGGAATCAACACACTGTGCTGGACTGCAGCCCTACGGGACCAGAAGTGACCCCTGCCATATGTGGTCAAGCTTATTAAACAGTATTTCCCTTTCACAGGCTGGTACAACAGGCTGTACATCCATTTCACCCTCAGACGCCACATCTTCTTCTTCCTGCTGCAGACGTACTTCCCTGCCACGCTGATGGTCATGCTGTCCTGGGTGTCCTTTTGGATCGATCGCAGGGCTGTGCCTGCTAGAGTACCTTTAGGTAGGCCTAACTCCATCATGATACTGTAACCATCATCCAGCTCCACAGGTATACAAGCTTGCACAAAATCATA
The DNA here is from genome assembly GCA_024036415.1 of Prochilodus magdalenae. Lineage (NCBI taxonomy): Eukaryota > Metazoa > Chordata > Actinopteri > Characiformes > Prochilodontidae > Prochilodus > Prochilodus magdalenae. Next base: position 1,898,147 of record JAMWET010000103.1, on the reverse strand, counting down.
CACATGATTGATGGTTAAAATAAGCAAATCAATTTCACATTTCCTTCAGGTTGTTAAGAAATCTGTGATATCAGCTCTCAACTGCATATGATTCTTCTGCTTTTATTTAGGCATCACTACGGTTCTTACGATGTCCACTATCATCACCGGGGTCAACGCCTCCATGCCGCGTGTGTCCTACATCAAAGCCGTGGACATCTATCTGTGGGTCAGCTTTGTGTTCGTCTTCCTTTCTGTAATAGAGTACGCAGCAGTCAACTACCTGACCACAGTGCAGGAGCGCAGAGAGAGGAAGCTTAGAGAGAGAGTAAGTATGCACACAGTTTCACATGCAAGCCATGGCTGGTGTATTCAAACTCAGACAAGGGCCAGTGTGCATCACGATTCAGAGATTTGAGCAGTTTGAGAAGGGAGATCTGTGAACTCTTGGACACTCCTGGTTTATGGTTTGTAGCATTAAAGGGGAGTCTTACTAACTTTCCAAACTTCTTACAAATATGAGATTATGATTTGACTGTACACTGTAGAGACACTTTACAGTGGTGCGGAGAGGTAACAGCGGTAACCTCAACATGTCTTCTAAGTTTTTATGTGTAATGTTAATAATGGCAATATGGGAATTCTAAATATCGCTGCATGAACATCTCCACCATGACTGGAACTTAACTTCAAAAGCTTCTTTTTATGATGTGGCATAAAAACATTCATCTAGTTCCTATCCCCACCACTGTGAAGTATTCTGACCTCTGCATTTTACACCAAACCACTCTGAAAGACTTTGTTGTACAGCCTTTAAATTATGCAGAAAAATCTTTAAGTATACATGCATCACCACCACAATAAACATTTACAGGTATTTTTATATTTACCATGTGGGTGGTGGATCATTCTCAGCACTGCAGTGATACCGACGTAGTGGAGGTGTGTTAGTGTGTGTTGTGCTGGTGTAGGTGGATCTGACACAGAGGTGCTGCTGGAGTATTTAAACACCTCAGTGTCACTGCTGGACTCCATCAACCAAAACTGTCCAGCCAACAGCCTTCTGTGGGCAGCATCCAGTGGGCAGCGTCCCGTGACCACTTGATGAAGGACTAGAGAATGACCAACAAACTGTGCAGCTGCAGATGAGCTGTTGCCGTAAATCTTTATATCTAGAAGGTGGACCAGCACGGTATGAGGGTCTAATGGAGTAGGCTGTGAGTTGACGGTGTTTAAAAACTCTGTATGATCCACCCATACCAGTGCAACACACACTATAGCCCACCACCACATCAGGGTCACTGCAATGCTGACATAATGGGATATCACCTGCTCCTGTAACTGTGAATGTATAACCCCACACCTCCAATCACAGCTTTCATCCTATTGATGCTCTTACTCTCTAGTTACCCTGCACGTGTGGTATAGCAAACCCAGATGAGGACATTATGATGACGACTGGCTACAGTGACATGGACCAGAACACCATAGGCAACTACGGGATGCCAGAGAATGGAGGAAGGCAGGAGAGGATGCTGGCCCAGTTCACAATAGCAGACAGTCAGACCCCCAGGCAGGTGAAAAGCTCAAGAGGCTATGTCAACATATGGATAGACACACACGCCATAGACAAGTACTCAAGGGTGATCTTTCCAGGAGCTTACACCCTCTTCAACATCATCTACTGGTCCATCTACTCCTAACACAACAAAAAGCCAGACAGCGGCACCTGCCTCCACTTCAACAGAAATGTGATCTGAACAGTCCAAGACAGGGGATCGTTTGTGACATGTAGTGTCTAGAGGAACGAGACACTGACAAGCGGAAAAAAGTACATTCTGCCTTCTTCATGTTTCATGTCTTGAACTATTTGTACATTTTAAAAATGTATCTAGGTTCTTGTTTTTTTGACGATGGTTTTGGAGCATTGTGCTGAAATACCTTAAAGGTTTAGGTTGCTACAGTAGCTACTACAGTAGGCCCTGTTCATGAGTGAGCACTTGCAGACTGTTCCAAATAATCTGAGTAAACCATAATAAAATCCATCATATACAGGAACATAAACACCTTTGGCAACTGTGTTTTGCCAAATACATGCATTCGTCCTATATACCCTTCTAATGCTAAATGCAAATGACTGTGAAAACCAAAACAGGTCCATGCCAAGTATATTACAGAAACACTAAAGATAACAGACCTGTTGTATCTGGGATGTTGAATGTGAAAATCATAGCGTATTTTTTAGTATAGCACCAGACTTTATTCTTTAATTTCTTATTTATCGTGTCATTATGAATTTCTTATATTCCTTTACCTGTACCAACATGGAATAAACAGAATACAACACAAAGTCAAATCAAGTAGGCAGGAATACTACTGTATCACAAACCACAAGTCAATTAAAGGAGTAATATCCATACATTTAGCAAAAAAATGACATGTCAATAAAAACTATGCTATTTAATTAATATTGGTATCAGGGTCAGTAGGGAAAGCGGTCTCATAAGACCGCTCCTTCTACAATTAGGAACTAGGAGGGTCATATTTAAGGAATAATCCTTTAACAATCCATTTTGCAGATGTTTAAATGGTGCAACACTTTGTGGGATTTACGGACACACTCTCTTAGTCTTCTCACTAACCGACTTAGCTAAAATCTAGAAGCTGACAGAATTAAATGATTGTTTATTTGCTATTATAAGTTTCAGTTAGTTGCTGGAACATCCGGGTGACCTGTTAAGATCCACAACTGGAAAAGAAATGAACATGATGAAGTTATATCTGAGTGTACATGATATTAGTCATACCTGTTATGGAGTAGACGGAGCTTTTTGCTCTTGTGAGTGTTTGGCCACTATGAAGTCTTCTTTGACCTGCGTAAGTAAAGATGGGCTCAAAAGCACATCAGCAGCAGTCATGGCCAGAGCTTTGGCTGTGCGCAATGTGTACATCTGTGCTTTCTCTGAACCTGTAACCGAGAATAAAGATGTAGTTTATACCAATGCAAGAAGGAGGGCAACATTTTGCATGATGTTATTTTCTATATTTAAATTCATATATATATATATATATATATATATATATATATATATATATATATATATATATATATATATATGCTAATAAATAGATTTTCTTGAAATTATGGATAAGGATTCTTATGGGTAAGTATTATTTTTATACTTTTCAGAGCTGGTGTAATTGTCAAATACCAAAAATATGTGTTCCTGACTTTCTCTCTAAAATGAATAATGTAGTTTGGCATATTTTATGCAGCCTATAGATATGAAAAGTAGTGCATCTTGTGATGTGTGTAATGTCAGGTGAGGTGGTATAGGAAATGATTTTTACACTTCAAACCAAAACACCTTTTAAAAAATTAGAATGGCCATGTCTCGTGAATGAAAAGAATGTCTACGAATAAGTGTTTGGAGTTCTTGTTTTTTTAATAGCTGGCATTTTACAAGAAATAAACCATTTATGGAAAATTACTGTCTATTACAAACTGGTGTTTAACATATTTTAGTGCTCAGAGTTAGTCAGTCCTGGGTCGAGGCTTGCTACTTAAAAAAAGAAAACAGAAAAAAATAGAAAAGCTATTGCAAAATAACGTTCTTCAGTAAGGAATTAAGGCATTTCACCCTCTATAGTATACAGTATTATCAAAGGATTGTGGGAATTTGAGGACATTTCTGCAGATAAAGGAAATGCCTGAAAACCAGAAGTGAATGGTTAGGATTTTACAGCACAGCTGAGATCATATATCCATACTGTACAAAAACGCTGCCAACTTCACACCTTTTAAACTGGATCGGTTTGTGTCTTCACTCCCCAAACAGTGATACTCATGCTCCTGTCCCAACGCTTTGGAACGTGTTGCAGATTTCAAATTTGGAAATTATAACTTGATAATTGATAACATACATGCTTTTAGACCATTTTATTTAAAACAGGAATTACTGCATTTAGTTTTATTAGGATTTTACACACTGACCCAGCTGTTTTGGGAGTGGGTTTGTACTCTGAAATTGAGCTATAAATCTAATAAGTAAGAGAGTGGGCAAATGAACTTTGGACCACATGCAAGCTCTTAGCAGTAACAGACGTTACTCTAGAATGGTCACGCTCAGTCTCTCACAAAAACAAACAAAGTCCATAAATCTGGCTTGTTACTCAATAATGTTTTCAGTTCAGATGCATGTAGCAGAGCACTGTTTGGCCAAAACATAGCAAAAGATACACAAACCCAAATCAATGTATAAGTGGAAAACAGCCACCTCTAGTGAGCTGCATGGCAGCACACTGTATTGGTAAATTATTCTTATGGAAAGTTAAATAAAATAGACTTTAAAAAGCTTGCATTTTCTATTGGTAGAAGCTCACCGGCAGCTGCTGCATACTCAGGTGTATGGTTCAGTGCCTCAGTCCCAATGTAAAAGAAAGGGTGAATCCCAGGGACAATGTAGGACACATTGCCAAAATCTGTGGAACCTGTCCAAAATAAGATCATTAATTAAAAAGTGAAAGAAAAAAAGGAATTAAAGAACTGAAATCAATATAAACAGTTTTAAATGCCTCTGTTTTTATTACTGTCCCTTAAACAGGGTTTTCTCTGCATAATGTAATGGTTAAAATATAAACAAAGTCATTCTCACTGGGTTGAGGTAAAGTAGTCAATTTGCATAGAAGCCTAGAAATCAGTGACCCTATATGTGCCTTCAGAGTTTTTATATACAATGCTGATGATGGTAAAATAATGACCAGAACCTGAAAAATATGTTTTCTTTGGGGACTATTTTGCCCTAAAACACTTCTTATATTCTTCCACCATGAATAGATTCAAATGTTTTGGACAAAATCTTTATTACAAAACTGCTGCGTAACACTGTCTCAGACACCAGGCAGTGTATTTATAATCATTTCATGCAAAAACATTCTGGGAAGGGGCTTTTAGAGGTGTTTTAGATGGTTCCCATCATTACCATTGTGAACAGTGCTAACTGTGTTAAGTATCTCTAGAATTAAGCATTTCCAACCAGTTCTCCAGATAACTCTACTGACATGTAAAACGTTTAATTATGCAGAAATTTTAAACAGGCTCTTTAAATGATTTCTGTTCTGACTGACTGCCCTGGAATCAACGCCAAGACACTCCTTACAACTCCAGTGAATGTGTGCAGCTAAACTGCTGTAGGCTGAGAGGGCCAAATGCATTGGTTTTTGTAAATGCACAGGCTGGTTTGAAGCATAGTTTTCACATGTGGACCTTGTGGAAGGAGAAGTAAACTGTGAGTATTAAATCTAATACAATGTTTAGAATCTACATCACACTGTTATTTCAGAAACTTAAAGCATTTGTTTTTAGGCCCGTTTAAAGCCATAGAGATAGTTTCAGTGTTTAGAGATGGTAGTGGTTAATCTAATATGATTTGCACAAACAACAAAGAACAAAACAAATAAAATAACAACAAAGTTTAAATATTTCTTTTAAGCAATACCAGAAAAATTACTGCATTCCTCTTTGAACTCCATTCCCACAGCTCTCCCGTTGTCTTCAAAGAGTTTTTCCAAGGTGTGATTTTGAAGGATATTGGAATAGGCCGTGTTTGCAAATTTTATTTCCACCTACAATGACAATGACTATTCAAATAATAAAAAAGACAATACAAAACAACAAATCAACAATAATCAACATTAATCGTTTCTGTAACATGACAGATTTTATTTCTCCCACTTACTTGACAGCCGGTCGCTACAGCAGCTGATTTGAAACACGCCTCTACTTTATTTCTGAGGTCAGAAATGTCTCTAAGCAGCGGAGTGCGAATATAATACTCCATCTCGGTGTAGTCTGGAATAATGTTGGGTTTTGTTCCACCATGTTTAATAATGCCTGCCAAAAATAATGTGGTTACAATACTCATAAGCTATGGATCCAAGTGTAGGCCAAACTGAATGACTGCACCCAGCTAATCAGCAGTAATCTTTTGGAGGATCTTGCTTAGGAAGAACAAAATTCTATAGCAAACGTGTCTGATCTGTGTGTCTCTTACCATGGAGCCTCCAATCTGGCTTCAGCTGCTGCCTCAGCATGGACAAGCTGTTGTAAGCAAGCACAGCAGCGTCCAGCGCATTTACACCCTCCCATGGGTAAGCAGCCGCGTGAGAGGCTTTCCCATGATACTTCACATTGCAACTGAAAATAGCATACATGCTATTCTGGTTAAGATATTCGTTGGAAATTGGCTTTGAAAAACCAAAGACATAAGAAAACTAAATATGGAGGTTTTATGGTTTCATGACATTAAAGACTAAACATAATGTGACTACCACTTAAAAACGCTTACTCTGTTATGGCTATACAGGGATGGAATGCTTTATCTTCCTGGGCAGGATGAGCCATGAATACAACATCCATGTCTGCAAAAGCTCCAGCCTGGATCAGGTCTATTTTACCTCCTCCATCCTCTTCAGCGGGGGTCCCCAGAACTGTTATCTGACATGCACATTGATGTACAGTTAGCCCAAACTCTGTCAACCTATTTATTCTAAGCATATGCATTCTTATAATGTAAACAAAAAACTATGATTCATGTGCTTATGCTATGCATGCAGCCAAGGCAAGTTTATTTCCAAAGCACCTTTCATACAGCACCTTTTATACACTTATTTAACAACATGTTAAAACATTATTAAAAACAGTAGTTTAGGAGAGAAGAAATTAAATATTACGTTTAAAATTAATTAATTAAATTAAGTAATGATAAGGCGTTAAAGGATAGAAGTGCAGTAAAGCTAACAGTGTTTAAAACCAAGCTGACAGCACAACAGCGCTGCTAAACCTGAGACCAGGTTCCATTAGCACATTATTTCTCAACTCTGGTCCTGGAGGCACCCAGTCCTGCACATTTTAGCAGATTCCCAGCTTTAACACTCCACCTGCAATGCTTGTTAATGAGCTGATAAGTTGAATCAGGCCTGCTGGGAAGCCAGTAAAATTTGCAAGGCAAGGCTCCTCTTGGACCAGGGTTGAAAAGCACTACATGGACACGAAGGTTAGGTCCTAATTCTTTAGGAGTAGGGCTCTCAAATGACTAAAATTTCATGTTGCAGTTTTTAGACCATTGACATGGCAGGAAATGATTAATTAGAGCTGACTAGGCCCTCCTACGAGGTGAGCAGACAGCACTGTGAGGCTCCACGGGGAAGACTGCCTGCCGAGACTCGATGGCAGATTTGGCGGAGGAAGGCCTGGCAACGTGGCCAGTGTGAAGAGGCAGCTCGGCAAGGCGCAATGGTGGTGCTAGCAAGACGAAGATGTGAAACTGGATAGCAGGAGGGCCACAGTGAGCAGTAGGGTGGTTGGGGAACTAGGAGAGGACAAAGGTGGTTCAGGTGCTGTGTGAACAGCAAACTGCTCATCATGGGGTCGCTAGCAGGTGACCATCAGAGGGGCTCAGTAGTGTGCCCTTCTAGGGAGGAAAATGAATGTAGTGAATAAATGCAGGCATCATTGGTTTGAAGGGGTGTGTGTGTTATTTGGGTTGAGGAGATATGTGATTTGTGTATGTGGGGGTCACTGTCAGGGTGGAGTGTGTGGGTGGTAGCAACCTGCACCCGTGGGTATTTGTGCATGCATGCACCTTTCTATATCTCGCAGCAGAATCATGCCCTCTCCTGAGACTCGCTCTACCCCGACGCTACAAAATGCCAGCTTTGATGGTAATTGGCATGCCAATTACTTGTGCTGCTGCCCAGCATTCAAAAAACAACATACATCTGCTGTTGGAACAAAATGCATTGTCAAAACTGGTAACACAAAATGTTACATTTAACAATTTCACTTTATATGTATCTATTTACTGTATGAGTGTGGATCTTACACTCTAATTTTAACTGGACTGATTTACTAATTTATTTATTGATATATTGAATCATATGTGTTGAGTGCAGGGAAACACTTAAATGCCCAGAACTGTGGTAACCCCACATTACATTTATACTACAACACAAGTAGAGGGAATAACTATGGAAGCCCAGTTCTGGCACTTGAAGAAACAATGGCAACAGAGTATCTCATAATCATGAATCAGTATCGCATAGTTACAACTCAGTATCTCACAATTATAACTTCATAATGACTGGTTTCTTGTAGTTATCATTTACCACCTGATAGATTGGTATGATTTAAGATGATTTTAGAATGATTTAAGAATCGCTGTAAGAATGAGACAGTATCTCATCTCATAAGTACTAGAAGGAACTAGCATCTCATATTTATGATTCAATATCTCATAGATATAACTCGAAAGCTCGTAATTATGACAGTATCTCAGAATTAACAGTATCTCATAGTTATGACTTAGCTGCTCATAATTATGATATAGCTTCTCATAATTACAGTATCTCTTATGACTGTTTTTCTTATATCAGACCTACTGAAGTAATTTGCATATTCGGTTTCTTCGCTTACCTTCACAGGAATGTCTGCGTGGCTCTCCAGCGCCCCCTTCAGGCCCAACGCTGCCGCTACACCAACCTCTGCGATAAGATTGTGGCCACACGCGTGACCGATACCAGGCAGGGCGTCGTATTCACACAAGAAACCGACGTTCACACCCGTGAGGTTCTCTCGGGCCCCGAGAGACCAAGTGGCCCGGAAAGCGGTCTCTAATATGTAGTTGGGCTGAACGCTCCACCCGCCCGCCTCCGAAAAGAACCGCACAAGCCTGTCATGGCTGTGCTTCTCCTTATATGCCAGCTCCGGTCTGCTCCAGATGTCCTGACTTAAACAGTACAGCTTCTCTCCGACCTCATCAATACCAGTGCAGATGCTGCGTTTCAGTCTCTCTCCATCAGCCCCGCACACTGACGCCATGAGGAGGAGACGGTGTTCACTAGTACAGCCGGACAGGTGAACTGCTTGCTGAGTTTGTCTACAGCAGAACTGGCCTCTTTTCTTCTTTTGTTTATGCAGGGCGAAATACTGTCCCCTAGTGTACCGCTGCTGCACACGTACGCCATCAAATCAAGTCACATATAGCCCCACATCACATTTACACAGATGTGAGGGTTAGTGAAGTACAGTACTTCAATACACACATTAGACATTAAATAAACACAAAACGCTATTATACACACAGGTGTACATACTTCCACATATGCCGGTTAGTGAGTCTGGGGTAGAGAAACAGATGCAGGGTATGTAGGGAATAGAATACTGGCTCAGGGGAAGAAGCTGTCTCAGAACCAGCTGCTTCCGTACCTCCTGCCACTGGGCAACTGTGAGAACAGATAGCGGCTTGGCTGGGTGGAGTAATGTTGAATCTTCCTGTTGCGGCGGGTGATGTACTATATAAGTAGAAAAGGTAACAAGATTTACTTTTAAGAACCGAACACGTACATACAGGCACAGCCAGAGATACACAGAGGCACTATAGATCAGTCACATCATAGGGGATTGTTTTTAGTGCTTTCTTATTATTTGGCTGTTGTGAAGATGATTAGTTGTCTGAATCATGCAAAATTCCATCAAATGAAGTCTGAACAGAATCACGTTAACTTTATAAAACTTACCTAATATAAAAAACAGTTGTATGCTATGGAACGTTCTTACTTTAAACTCATCAGATCTAAAATAAAACATTAACTCTCATATCTTAAACATTGCATATCAAATAATCAGTACTCACAATATTTCAAATGTTTTTCCAAATACAGTTTTGTACATCTGTCTAAAACAATCTTGTTTCAATAATAAACATGTTTCACTGCACAAATTCTTCTGTTACCTAATAACCATATTACAACACTCATTTTCAGTGTTTGTTGTCAGAGAACATGCATTTGCGAACTGCATCAAATGTTTGAGGAATTCACTCTGCCCATACGATAACTATTGTCCATTTCCAGTAAACAGCTGACCTACCAGATGAATACTACAGATCAGAGAATTTGTGTTTAAAGAAGTGTATCCTATTTATTACAACTGAAATACCTGGGTGGTGTGATATTATGCTTATAGGCTATTGTCCATGCTAGGAAAACCTGCTTGGGAAAATGAGCTCATTTAATAGGAAGTTCATCAACAGAAAAATGACACCGGAGCAATATGTAAGTTGATGGAATTTGTTAAATTCATACTCCACACTGTTTCTCCTCACTCCATCACTCATTTCTCTGTTTACTGACTAGTCTGAAGAACAGTTGTCAGTTCACCATCAAACCAAGGAGGATACAGAAAGCCAAAAACTACAGACAAAATGTGTGAGACTAGAGCCGGTTCTGCCACTTTCACCAAACTTTAGCTATTATTATAGTTACAGTTGTGCATTACAGTTGTGACCATTTCTGAAAAAGTGAAGGTCTTCTGAGTATTTTAAGCCTAAACGCACATTTTCAGATGAACTGATGTGTTTTTTTAAACTGAGTTTTGTTTTAGGCTGCCCAGTCTTTCAGCACCGAGACCTTCTTTCTTTGAGAAGGTTGATTTGAATTGCCCTATAGCACCCAGATGGTTAATGCATACACCAGACATTTAGATGAAACGGTTAGAAATGTTGGCTAATGTCTGAGATAACGATTTACCACTATATTTTACAGTCATCAGCATTACATATACAGTACAACCACAGAACACATGTAGGTTAACAGGTCATTTAGGACAGCAAATGAAATCTCTGTATTTGTATTCAATGCAACCCCTGGTTCCCCTCACAACCACTGCAAAAAATGAAGGGTAGGAAAATTTCCCTTCAGTGCACCATCTTACATTAAACCACTCTGAATGGCTGTTTACATGTCAGCGGTTGAATTATTTAGAAGTTTTGGGAGCAAGAAACCTGGAAATACCCTCTAAACACTCTGTGGTCTTGTTGAGAAAAGATAAAATCATGCAAGTGAATGCATTGTTTGACCGCTCAGTTCGTTCCCAAAACCACATAACTTGTAGCAGTTTACACCACAGTTTGAAATTGAAGGCAGTCCTATTTTTCTTATTCACTACACCAGATCCAACCAGAACAAAACAACAGAAACGGAACGAAACCCAGGTGTCTTTTTTTATTGAGCATTTTTTACTGACAATACTGACGACTGAACAGCCCTTTTTTAAACTGCACAGCTGCATTAACACTTCATATCGTGACCTACGGGCAGGTCGTCCAAAAAAAAAAAAAAAACCCACAAGATTTGACAAATAATAGCAATAATAAAAAAGCACCTCTCTCAGTGTAAAAAATGCTGGGTGTCGGATTAAGATAGCTTTATTCGCAGCTCATGTGAGGCTGTTGGCGGTACAGTTCACTTCATGCATGATATCAGTCAGTAAATTTCATTCTTTCACTTAAAAATGAAAGAAACGCTAAATCCCTACATTAATTGCAACCTGTGTACTAAATAAAATACTTTTAAATGTTCACATCAAACATTTAGCACAATGACATAAATGCTCAGACGTTTTGTCAAAATAACTTAAATAATGTCCCATCTTCCTCATCACATATGAAACCATATAGTCTGCTGGTGCCACTCAGGTGGTGAAAGTGACCACATAAAAAGACAGTTCTTATTTAAATGTGTTTTCAAGGCCTGATTAAGTCTCTACACACATGTTCCAGACGAGGTTTAAAAAGGAAAAGAGGAGAAAAAAATTCTATTGCTGAAAGCATGAAGGCATCTGAGCACATCCATTTCAATACTTGTGTCACCGATAATAACTGCCCTTTCCCCATTGATCTCGTCCTCCACCTCCTCCGCCCCAACCACCTTTGGACCCACCGCCTCCATATCCTCCACCATGTCCACCACCTCCATATCCACCTCCTCTATGACCTCTACCACCTCCATATCCACCATATGCTCCTCCTCCTCCTCCTCTATATCCACCTCCTCCTCGTCCTCCACCGTCCTGTCTCTTCTGCCAAGGTGGCATCTCAGGGGGAGGAGCTTCAATTTCTGAGGGTCTTCCACCCCGATCAGGGACCCTTCCCATAAGCACCTAGACACAGATACAATACAATGTGAAATATGGTTATGCTATTTGGTCCTCAAATTGTAAAAAGCTGAACATTAACATTCAACAAAAATGAGTGCACAGCAAATACAGTCATATGCAAAAGTCTGATCAAATAACACTTACTTTTTATAAGAGAAAGTAAATTAACAAATCTACAGGGAACACACTTAAATATGCCATTTTCTGGCTAGTGTTGGTGGTTTCTATTTATTTTAACATGCACAATAATATACATATACAAACATTTCGGCACCTCAGTCAAATTACATGTGTTAACAGTTAACACATCTAAATAAGATGTACACAAAACATCAACAAAACAAGTACAGCTGCATAAGACTCATCCTTATCACATTCTACTTAATTAACTATAACTAATATGATTTCAGTATAGTACAGAGAATGTCTCTGCATACTCAACAGTACTAGAGTTGTAACATGGTTTAGTAAAATTCCATGAAACTTCTTGCACACTCACTTTGTTCACAGCACATGCAGTCTTCTCCCTGCTGGCACCACTACTCGTCTTTACCACGTTGCATATATCTTCTCGTGCTGCCAGTAGATGAGCAAGGCTGACAGATGACTTTAACATCAGCGAGTGTCTCTTCGGTTGATAGGCTTTGGCCATTGTGTCAATTTTTGCCTGATGAAAAAGAATCAGCATAAAGTCTACTTGTTTAACATTGCATATATTTTCCTTGACTCCTGCATTTGACAGACTGATTGTTTGTAAAATAAAGCAGGCTGAAATCAAATCAAATTTACTGTATACAAACACAAAACAGAATAATCATAGAAAGCTGCAGCTAAACCTGCCGCTGAACCTGCCTTGGCTCTGTCAGACCAGCTGAAAGACTGCACGGTGACATCAAGCCTTTTGATCAGCATGCGTCGACGACACTCATAGTCTGTGGACAGAACGTGATTTACCTTCTCCATCTGCCTCTAAAGATAGAAACAAGAAAATGATTTGAAATAACATGCAACATGTAAAAAATCGTATTCTATTTTAAGTGGAAAACTGTATGTACTTTGCCATTAATGAATGCGTTCCATTCAAGAACCTCAAACATTGTTGTCTCCTCCATCAAATACAAAATCCACAGTTAAATAAAAAAAAAAAGCAGCAAAACAGACTGCTTAACAAAAAACTCTGTCACACAACAGTCTTGAGCAATTAATATTCACACCGCAAAAATTTACATACAATAATAAAAATGATGGACTTTGTGGTAATTCTACCATTCCAGGTGAGCATATTTCATTCTCTTTGCAAAGAACCCAACTGTCAACAGGCACAGCTGATTTCAGCAGGTCAGCTTCCCATTTGCCAGTTTCTGAATCAAATGTTCTGTTCCACTGTAAACTCACTACAGCTTGTACAGGCACCAGAACGTATCTGCAGCACCATTTAATTCACAACACAAGCTGCTAAATAAGGAGCCAACCTCAGAGCCTACATCTTCAACATCCTGGACAGCTTTAATTCAAAGTTTATTGCCTGGTCTGTACATTTCACTTCAGATCGATCCTCAAACTGAAATAATACTGAACAGGCTTTTCTCAGCTGAAGAGGCAGAAAAGACTGTAAGACAGAAGAACGGAGCAATCCTAACTTAATTTGCATCACAACCCCAACAGCAACCTGTAGGTAGCAACTGTGTTGTGTGATTTTATTCACTTTTTGAAAGTTGAAGCAGATCATCTTAAAAATTAAATTAAAATATTAAAATAAATTAAAAATTGTGTTGATGCTAAAAAAACAAAAACATAATAAAAACACAACACCAAGTAACACTAGCTACTAAGAAGCACCAAAGTAACTAAAGCTGGCATAGCAAACTAAATAGTATGATGACTGAGCTTATTTACACAAAGATTAATTTTACTATATGTTGCTTCTGTGGGATCGTCATACTGTAAACCAGCAAATCAGAGCAAAGCTCATTTAAATATTCAGGAGCTTACCAAAAAAGGACAAAACAGCTCATTTCATTATAGAGACAAATCATTTTTCCATCCTAACCAAAGTCAGATACCTTCTATATAGATACCAGAGAACCATCCTGAGTTGTGTATACAGAGCACAGAAGATCAGTAATAATGGTCAGCTCATCACACTTAATGCTCTTCAAACCCAAAAATACATACAGTCTTAAAGACCACACATCTTCCTCCAGAGATCTTTAAAAACATGGACATGAACTACTTACCCACTGTTCACTGTTCAGAGACTGCTTCAGCACTGGTTTTCCAATATGCTTCTCTGGAACTTTCTTGAGCAAAGCATTTACCTAGTGCAGTATTTAGGGAAATGGGTCAGTCATCGAACAATAATTTGCAGACCTAAAAAGTTACTAGCTGATTTAACAGTAACAATGGCAGTCACTCAGTTCATATGTGGGACACGGATAGATGTACAGCATATTCTGACACTGAAATTCACAAAGAAAAGCTCAATATGTAAAGGCCTCATATAAAAACATCATATTTTAAAAAGGACCCACAGCTTTTTTAATAAAGGTGTTTGATAAAATATAAAAACTCTTGTATATACTTGTCACTCATATATATATATATACTCATATACACTGCAAAGCATCTCGTTCTGAATTCAAAATTAACAAAACAAATAATTTACTTATATCTACTTATTCAAGTTTTATTTATGTTTTTTGGTTATGAAAACCACAAAAAGATAAAGATAAAAAATTTTTTTAAAAAAGTATCATCTATAAATAGATCTATAAATGATATCCTGTTCAGAGGTATAATCTGTAAGACAGAGATATATTCTTCTAATAACACAAAACTCACACCAAATGAGAACTTACCTGATTTTCAAAGGAAGAAAATAAGTCTGATATTTGTTGTTGGCCAGGTTCTGGAAGTTGTAGTGCTTTGCAAATGGCTTCAAGATCGTGCAGGGGTGTGATCTGTTGTTTCAGCTTTGTGTCAGTCCCTGTCTTGCTGGCCATAATCTGTGCAGCCTGAAGTTCAGATACCAAAAACACTGCAAATACAACACAAACAGTGTTAAGTAGCAGTTCAGACAGTTTAAAATTGTGTCAAACAATCACAAGAGTCACAACACGTACAAACTATTTTTAGATGGTCCTTTTTGTTTTTCAGTTCTCCTTCCATTAATCCTGAAACAAGGCCCTTGTATGGACAAGCCAACTCACTGAGCAGCTGGCCTATATGAAGCATCTTCGTCTTAGCATCCTCTGGCAAAAAATAACATCACAGAAATAACAACAATAGCTTATGCAAAACAATGCAAGAGTTATGTGAAGCGAGAATTCAGCAATTTCAGTAGTGGAAAGAACAACAACAACAACAACATCTTTAAAACAGCATACCTAAATTTAAACTTATTTTCAAGGCTGAAAATTTATGTTGTGGCTCTACTAGAATAGACTTATATGCTTAAATGTTCCAAAACCACATACATTTCCTCATACTGTACATATGTATTTACCTACTATCTGAAATGAACTACGTGCCACAAGCTCCCGTGTCAGGACGCAGGATGAATAGGGGTATATAGTCTCGCTCCTTCAAACTACTGCATATAGTGCAATTCTATAGTGCATATAAGCAGATGTTTTCTGGCATTTCCAGCGTTTCTTGAATCCCAGTCCTTTTGTCAATCTGGTTGATGGTGTTGTTTGTCTCCTGGTGAGTTTGCTACTCACCAGGAGACAAAAAAGGTTTTGGGATTTTACCATCATACACATAAAATACCAAAAAGGAAAGCTGAAAAAGACGCTCCAAAATCTGATTTGAGACGCAAGAGTAAAAATTGGACTGAAGTCACATTTCTATAGAAGACCATTTCTGCCACTTTAGGACACAAAGAAACAAATAGCATTTCATAATTATTTCTTACTATATGCCATTTTTTCTGTAAGTGCCAGAAATAGGTTTCCATACATTTAAAACCATGTCCAAATGTGGTTCGGATTTCATGTGGTTCATTTTTGGTGTATTTTTGAAAATCAATACGGATATGCTGAAAATCAGATTTGGTATGTTGATATGAACAAGGCCTTAGAAAACGTCATGCGCATAAAATACCAAAAAGAAAGCTGAATTTTGAAGTCAGAACCGTATCAAACCGAAATATGTATATCGTTACACCCCCCAATCTGTACCATTTGCAATCATTACTATCCTTAGACGAAGCTGAGGAGGACAAATTCGGAAGTTCAGGACAATGAAAATTAGTACTAAATATGATGTCAAGTGGAGAACTTACCTGAAGGGCTTGATTTGTGATTCTCCAAATTACAGTACTGGTCCAGTTTAGTCGCCAACCATGTACACAATGCTAGATACTCTTGGGAAGAAAAGCCCTCTTCGCAGGCAGTTAACAGGGCTTTCTCGTTATCCAGGGCCCCGTTATATCTGCAAATGGAAGTAAACGTAAATGTGAAAAACGCCGGTGTGAACGTGTTTGAGTCCTGAGCATGGTGAGCTTTTCATTCAGCTGCACACAATGCTTCTGTCAGCTACGCTTGCTAACAAGCTAAATGTTGGCCAGAGATTAAAACGACTGTGCTTACCCGACATGGTCCAGGCCGTCAAGTATATCACTTTCCATTTTGTAGGCTTAAATAAATAAAGCAACAATAAAGCGAAGCATGAAAGTTAGCCAGCTAGCTAATCATAGCGAGCTTGTGCGACAAAAAACTGTTCCGTAGTGCAACATGAACCACTTCTCTTCGTTCCAGTCTCAGTTCGTTCCTATGGCCTTTAGAGTACCAAGCTTAGACAGTTACATACATTCGCTTGAGAGGCTGAAACACAAAGTACTGGAACTGTTTGTCATGAACCACAATTACATGTGGTCTACCACAATTACGGTTCATAACAATTCAGTTATTTGCTTAATATCTTAATATCAGTTTTTTTAACAGCGAGTAACTAAATCACATGTAACTGTGGTAGATTCATGATATAAACTGTTACTGTTATGTATTTATTACTAGATCGCTTTATACAAATATCTGCTAGAGGAACACAGAAAAAATATTAAAAAACACAAATATTAAAAAAATTCATGGTAATGAAAGAACATTATCATGTTATCTAGGCCTAATATGACTAAACCATCAGACCATACGTAACATTTATGTATATTTATATGTATATATTTATATGTAATAAGAAATGAGTGTCCTTTTAACAAACAAAGGGGGAGTCCACTGATCTTTCACAAATTCTGCATAATAGTAATACATAATTATATTGTTAAGGTGTAATTTAGAATTCAATACTACTGCATTGTTCTACAGAAACCTACAGAGTCAAAATAGTTTACACGGGTAGTAATAGAAACCAGTCATCTAAGATGTTTATTGCCTCTGAAACCTGCCTATGGTGCTTGATAAGACCTTTTTTTTAGACAAAATTGCAGCCGTTAAACATGTTTTTATATGTTTTGTATGTATTTATGGTAAAGCTGCACGCAGGACATTGTAATGCAAAACACTACAAAAACTGTTTTTCCTATTTTACCCATACTAACATTAATAATAAACAATAAACCCCAGATGACCTGCAGACTCACTAATTGTTTTGGATAGCAAATAAAATTCACCACCACAGTAAATAAAATTAGGTAAATAAAAAGGTTTATTTACAATTAATCATATATTACTTTTTACATCTCAAAGAACAAGTAGTTAGTAGTAATTCTAAATAAATGATTAAATCATTCAGTTGAATAACAAAACATTGCCAGTACATACTTGTCAGCTTTTTGTGGTGTATAGCTGCTTCACACTTTCTACCACTAACTGCACTGATACTCTCAGTTTCACTGCAAGCTTAATTTTGTGGAAATACAGCATCACTAATACTGAAATCAGCCCATACTCACTAGGGGTGTAAGAAGATATTGATATACTTGAGCATCACAGTATTATGGCTAGTGATTCTGTGTTTATTCTCAGAAATAATAATAAATAAATAAATAAATAAATAAATCATCTGTAATTAAAAGTTAACATGCTAACATTTGTGACAGACACCGTTTCATTTGTTTAGTTTAAAGGAGAGATGTAATTTTTTTTATTTCAAATATTTCAGAAGTTACTAAAATCATTAACAGAGTGTGAAGAAATAACAGATTTAATGAAATGTCAAAAACATCTATGTACTGACTCATCAACCACATTACCAGTCCTCTAGGGTCCAAATAGCAACCTCACCAGCGCAGGTGAGGCACTGTGTCTGGTGTTGTGGTGTTAACAGAGGCACTCTGTTGGGTCTTTGCTCCCATATCCATGTGGTATATGTGTGTAGGGCTTCCTGCATTGAATGTGGAAGTCATTTCTGTTCACACAGACAAGTTATAACCAGACACCACCAGTCATGATCATTAACCTCCTGAGACACGGACCTGCTTGGAGTGCAATTTTAATTTCTCCTAGCTATTTGTGATTAGCAGGACCTAATAAGTGTAAAAACTAAACGTTGTCTTTGTACAGGAAGCTGTTTTGGCCAAAAACAATGTCCTCATATGAGGTCAAAGTGTCAACGTTTTAAAAAGTGTCATGGTGCAGAGAAGCAGAAACGTACTCCTCATATTACGACGCAATGTTCTCGGGTTAAGCAGTCAGACGGCCACTGCGCTGTCTACTGTGAGTGGTAAGGCTTTCTATGACATATTACCGGGATACACACGACACTGAATTGAGAAATGTTAAACAGCTGCGCAACTTTTAAAAACGAAAAATTCACGTCTGGGACCCACCATCGTGTCTTGTTTAAACTCAAGATGGTCAGCATTCAACCTCACAACTTGTACAGACAGATGTGGGTTTTTCTAAGTCGTCCCTGAGGTAACCACTTCATAACCAATTAACAGACTGCAGTCCCAAGACTTTTGGCATGTCAGTGAAAAAGACAAACAGTTAACATTGGCATTGGTTTCCACTGCTGGAGACATTCTTGGTGAGCAAAAGGAAGAAAAAAAATAATAAATAAATAAAAATAAAAAAAAATGAAGAGGGAGGAGGAGGGTCTCTTTCTCCGGTGATATGTTGCCCCCTATTGTTCGGACTATGAACTAGGCAGGGTATCACCTTACAAACTGTCATTAAGACTTTTCCACTCCAATGTAAACACATAACAGCTAATGTTAGCATTAACAGCTAATGTTAGCATTAGAAAATCTATGACATTTTCCCTAAAAGCGCATTAACAATATCACAATACTGCTCTTTGTTTACAGCCTCACATCATATTGATTCCTGACTCCTTTATCATGATACGCATCATATGACCAGGGTCTGTTAAGTACACGGCCCCACGGTTTACAAAGCTTTCGGAGTAGGAGTGCTGATCTAGGATCTAATCCTGTCAGTAACAGTCATAGTAAATATTAGGATCAGGGCTCCTATTATCAGAACTACTCAAGCTTCAAGTAACTAACGTTAGCACAGTTAACTAAAGAGCCTGAGGTTATTGTATATAATACAATACAGTCTGCGTCTATTTCAGCTTCTCGCATCTATCTGATGTTCCCAGCGTCTTGCAGTAAACCAGCCAATCAGCGCATGGCCTATCAATTTATTCTTGAGCTCACTAAAAAGGGAAAACGGCTTGTTTCATTCTACGACCAAATCATAGGGTTGTATACAGGCATGTACAACCACATCTGAGCACTTTCCATTTTCCTGCTATGTAAACATCGGAGAACTATCTGCTGAATAAATGTTTCTATAGCACCTTTAGTATGTAGATATATACCCCTGTAAAACAATGAGAGAAGCACAAGCACATGTAAATAATGAAAAAAGCAATGCTCCTGCAGATAGGCAAGTAGGTACGTAAATAGGTAATCCCCTTACATTTCCACAGTCACACACACAGTCTACATTAAAACTCACCTTTTATTATGGTAATGTTATTTTATATGTCAAATTACAAGTGTATGATGTAACATAAAAACAGTTACAAACATTTGTATGCATATTTACATTATATATTTATGAAACGTAACAAGCTACATCTGTATAAAGAAAATACAACTATGACATGAGTTACTGAACTATAAATATTACATCATATACTTGGTATTTTCAAACCATGATACAAATACCTAGACGTGTATAAACCAATACAACCATAGCAAGAGCTGTTAAGTTTTTTGGATGGAAATTATGATGGACGTGAGGCACTTTTTCGAGGTCGTCAGTGGGTGAAGCGAATGGCACTAGAACTTAGAGATGCAGATAAAGAAACAGGCAGTGTTCATACTGGAATCATCAGAGTACCATTTATACTGCAATTACCAATAACACAAAGGTTTTTTTTTTTTCTTTTTCTCCACAACTTAGAACTAATCACATGAGCTTTACATCAAGCGCTATGAAAAGGAAAAAAAGCCTAGCTACATATCAGTGCACCAAAGCATTGGAGAACTTCAAAGAAACCACTGAACTGCTGTGAAAGTAGCCATTTTTACATCACACTGAAATGACTTGTTTACATATGCATTTCTCTAAACTAAACAGTAAAGAAGGTTCATCTTTTATGCATTCCCGAGTTATGCACAATGTCCGAGAACTAAAACAAAAACGATACACTAGCAGCAAGTGGTTAAAAACTGAAGACAGATAAATGCTAAATTAAATGGTAGGGTGGAGAGAATGGAAAGAAAGAACGCAGACAGGTTGCATATTAAATACAGCACATTACTGTGGTTGCCCTGTGCTGGTTAATGCAGAATGAAACTAGGTATTACAGTATTCGTCTAACCACAGAATTGCATGAATGTAGCCTATTCTACAATTTGCTTCTCAGCCAGCAAGTTTTGTTAAGGTTGATCCAACCTTGGTTCAGCTTGCAATACAGAATGCAATCCAATTACAACAATATGGGAAAGATGAAACGAAAGACTGGACGAACATAAAAACGGGCGTGCTTATTAAAAACAAACACAAAAAACCCAGACATTTAAAAGTAAATCAATATTACATATCTAAGAACTATATAATGTTTTAACAGTCATTCATAGCAGAATTTTATTCCTCTCAATGCAAAATTAGTGATTGTTTCTAGCAGCTTCATATGACAAAACCTTTTAAAAGTGGACTGCCACTACTGTACCGCATTAGCTTCCTATCCTTCTTTTTGCAATACAAAACTAGAGAGAATCTCTATTAAAAGCTCAACCATTTTCATCATGTACTCCCTCTACTTTCAATGTGAAATAATACTAAAAGGTGACCTATGTACATAATGCTGTCAAACTCAAGCTATAGTAATATACTGACAGCGGTGATAAATACAACTCTCTCTTAAAAATTTGAATGGGATTATTATCGTTGCTTAAATATAGTGTTACGTATTTACATAGGGTTTCGAGTTTGGTACCGAGATTAACATCTACTATATTAAAGTGTCACGTCACTGACTTGTATGAAGAGGTCTAAGTGTTTCTCATGGAAATAGTTGCATAGAAAGTAAAGTGTGTGGATGTAAAGGAGGAGACAGAGGAAAGATCTTTCTTGGACTACTTATACTGGCCTCTTAAATACCAGGGGGCAATATTCCTGCAAAAAGGACGGGGGGAGGGGCCTAAAAAACAAACAAACAAACAAAACAAAAAAAAAAACACAACACTTCCTTTGGGTGTTATTTTTAAACTGGATGCACTGTCTAAGAGCAGGCAGGGTTGGACTCATGCCCAATGCTTTGTGAATCCTTTGACAAGCATGCGATTTACAGTCACAAGCACAATCTTGTTTCAGTCTCTTAGTGAAACGATTTATCAGGTCGCTGGCCGTCACGTGTATACCTAGGTTCTTGTGGGTTCTTTAAGCTGTTGGCCAAGTTCATATACACAAACTCTCCAAACGATGAACAGAAATACATGGACTACATGGAGTATGGAACACATGGAGATAGAGCTGTAACCAAAGCTTGGAAACGAGTGCTTCTATGAGGGGCGAATTAACTCAAATACAGGATTATCCTTTAAAAATATATAAGTGCCTTGTTTAATAATGAACACTGGTCACCCCTTTTAGCCACAATTATAATAATGCCTAAATGTACCATGTCAAAAGAAAAAAAAAAAAAAAACTTGCTGGTTGAGCACAATTTCAGCTTGAAAACAATTAAGAAGCTGAAAAGAACCCAGTTTCACTCTGATGAACGAGATGAGATTCAAAGCAATTGGTCTCTCAATCAACTGTAATATAACACCATTAAACGTGACATGGAAAATGACTGAGGATAGATGATGACTGTCCATAATCACTCTATGCTGGAATGCATCCATGTGGTCCAAGTAATTCAGCCAATTACAGATGGATGTCTTTTAAACATTAGCACAATTCATAACAAAAGGCTATATGTCACACTACCATTTCAAAAAAAGAAATGACCTTACTGTCTTTTACAAAACAATGAAAAGAAAGGCGGGAAAAACAAACTGTGTACACACCCATCACAAAAAAAGTCTGTACTCCTAAAATAAAAGTCTTTCCTTTTTTTAGTTAAATGTACCATTAGAATCCATGAGGGTTACCTTTGATGGGAGAAAACATATCTAGTGCACTTTTCTTTTCTTTTTTTTTTCTCTAATATTACACGGTCAGCGAATGCTCAAGTCGAAAGAAAAGGCCACTTTTACCCTACTGCAAATTCACAAAAAGCAAGAAAATATCCCTTTTAGCATACCCATACAGCAGATCCTCTGTATGCACTGTTTTGTTTTCTTTGTTATAGTTTTGTTCTCTGTACAAAAGACAATATTCCTTCACAAAGGTTACATGTTATCTGTAATGAGAGTCTGACATGTTTTTCTATGTTGAGTGATTTTTTTTTTTTCTTCTTCTTTTTTTTTTTGCATGTTTGTGAGTGTTTAGTGATCTCTCCTAGTTCATTTTGTAAACGCCTTTCCTCACGTTATGAGCTCCGTGACGCAGCTCTCGAGAGCCCGAGAAGACCTGAAGGTATCGGCTTCCGCTGCTCTCAGCCAAATCAAATCTCCAAAGCCTCCAGCGGCGGGTGGGAGAACACCTCACCTGTCTGAAGGTGAATGAAAAAAACGATGCCGGCGGTTTTCCACGTGGCCGTGTGGTGTTAAAGATGTGGCGTGGCTGGACTCATCCGGCGGCCTTGTGTTTCCCCCCACAGCAATGGCAGGCCTCTCCGCAGTGATGGCAGGCCCGCAAGGGAGGATAGCAACACATGCAGGGCGCGATAAGAGACAGACCTAGCAGGGCCAGCCAGCGCAGGCAGAACTGCTCTTCACTGGTGTCGCAAGAACATGGGTCCGAGAAGTCGCCCTCTGAGTCAGACATGCAGTGGTACAGCATGCTCTCAGCGCACAGCATGCAGCTGACCTTGTAAATGCACTGCTTTATGGGGTCTGGCGCGTCCTGGCACTGACCCCGCCAGTTATCCTCATGGTTAAACATCTCACGGCAGTAAATGCAGCGCGAGCGCTCTCCGTCCTCTCTGCGCCTCCGGGACTTCTTGGACTTGAGGAGAGGAGAGGGTTGCTGCGTTTTAATGGAGTCTTTGCCGCCCGTGTGAGTTTCCGGGCCTTCCGGAAATAAGTACTCACTTTTCTTGTTGTCCAGTTTGGAAAAAGTGGTGGAGAAATCACTGTCTTCTCGTTCCATGTCCTGCTTCCACATGACAGGGTGCCTGTAGTCCTCATAGCCCCGGATAAGAACGTCCTTGCGGGGGTTAATGCGAACCACCTCCTCATCATCCATGTGAAAGCTTACGTGGCGTGTGGTGTTGAAAGAGACCTGTGGGGAAAAATAAATAAAGGAACAGTCACGATTATGGATTCAACACTTCAAGGAATTATTTGCATATATACAGTCGACCTGCCAAGATCCATTTGGTGTCAAATTTTGCTCATTTAGTTTAGACACAAAGCTAACATCGCTAACAAACCCTAAAAGTCACTAGTTACCCTCATCCTTTCTCATAAGCACATCCCTGAAACTTCTCTAACTGTCTCAAAGCTCAGAAACATCCTAGTTGAGATTGTGCAGCCGATGTGGTTTAGGGCACAGTGTGACTGTATACTATAAAAATAGCCTGCTGCATAGCTGGATGCTGCAGGTACCCATTTTAAACAGTATGCCTTGTGCCAATATTCAACGCCCCTTCCACATGCAGGAAGAATATAGAAGGTATAGATCATGTTTGGGATTTCTGCCGTTACTCTGGAATTCTTAAACATCTACGTTTAGAAGCAAAAACAACAGAAACTATGAATGTAACCTAGCGTCCACACGACTGAGTGGCATGCATGCCCAGAAACGGGAGTAAGATGCTGCAGTGAAACCAGATTTCAGTACAACACTTGCTTAAAATGGCACCAGACTACATTCAGCTGCAGAGTGAAGTTTGTTTATCGTTCACAGAAACTCATACCATGCACTAAATCAATGACCTTAACATATAAACGATAATACAAACGAATAAACATGAAATATATAATGAATAATATAATACTAATGAATAATATAACATAAATGAATAAACATAAATGAATAAACAACCTGAATGTGGATTGAAAGGGTTAAGAGAAGGAGAAACATTAGCCTCTTGCTAAACTAAAGAAGCAAAATCTGGACAACAAACATGTCTTGGCTAATCAACTACATCTGGGCGAAGTGGAAAACTGTCATCACTGTTCATCAGCCATGTTTAGTTTCGGGAAGCTTCTTGCTTCTTTAGCTTTCCACTGGGACTACCAGGCTAAGGTAGCTAAAGACTATTGGAAAATTAGCATTAGCAATAGCATTACTACATGCCAAGTTATGGGATCACAAATAGGTTTGGCTTATGTAGTTTGACGCTGTATAACATACAGTTAACTATAAGCACAGTAGTTAGGGCCACCTTGAAACATACTTTAGAGCATTTTTATCATCATACAGTCAATTAAACCACATCAGCATTACATAACACCTTGTGTTTCCATTATTTGTTAGCCAACTTCAGGCATCAACCACGAGCCTGACCTCCAAAGTTATAGGAGACATTTTTTGATTAAGTATTGACTTTAACTGACCTGAGGGGGCAGGTAGCGGCGGTTGGGGCTGGGGAACTCATCAAAGGGCTGAGTACGCACGTAACAGCCGCGGAAAGGCTCAGTGGACACCACTCCACCGTGGTGGGAGAAGGGTTCTCTCATGGGTGTGTAGATGGAAGGGGGATCCTGGTTAACCTGTGAAAGAACAAGCAGTTACTACAGTCCACATTTCACTCAGCATGTTTCTCAGAAACATAATCACTGGCTTATACAGACATTAAGGGGCAAAAGCCATTGCTAAAGCCATGTTCTCTTTGCTTCCTCCAGGTGGAGCCCTGTGTTCAAGAACAGCATTAACGTGGGAATGACTCAAACATCTTCTGTTGAGTACCAAGTTCCTGTCCTTGCATGCGTTCCCAGACACATTTTTACGGTTGCCGATACAACAAACATGGCCTTATCAAACACAGGGGCACCTCAGATGTGCCAAATACAGGAATGGGGAGCCGTAGGTTCGCCACAGATCTCCAGTAATGTCTATCCTGAGTTTTGCTGAAGTTCCAATAAAAATAATAATCCAGGAATTGTGTATACATCTACAAACACAATCATTAAAATCACATTACATCTAATTTGTCCAACTGTACAATTTTCCCTTTAAGTAAATATACATTAGGTCATTCAGAAACTTAAACGTTACTGAGATTCAACATGTACACACAGCAAAGGCAACTCAGAGGACAGAAGGGGGGAGCCTGCTACGAGTTTGGGAGGCAGAGCACTGCAGTTAGGCCTGACCACTTCCACCGCAACACAGAAGAAGGAAGTTTCCAAAAAACACAAGGAAGTGGGGAAATATCACAAGGCTCGAAAATTGATATCTAAATTACAGCATGCGCATCCCTGCAGTCACATGAGCTTGTCGCTTTCAGGGAAAGCTCCTTTTTTTAAATTTCCCCTATTTCTCTCTCTCACACACACACACACACACACACACACACACACACACACACACACACACACACACACACACACACACACACACACACACACACACACACACACACACACACACACACACACACACACACACACACCACCCGACCCACACCACCCACGTCCAGGTTTTTCTCCTCTCTGCATGTGGAGGAGGCTGCTGGCACTGGTTAGTCAGTGCCGTGTGTAAAGTAGCCCACGCCAGTGTTTTAACGCACAGCGGAAATCTGGTTTGCTCCCAGCTGCTGCTACAGTAATTACTGTCCTGTGGTTGCTAAGAGATGCTTCCTTTGACTTCTTTTTTTTCTCCCCCCTCTCCCTCTCTTTTTCTTCTTTTCTTTTTTCACTATGTGTCTTTTTTTTTTTCTCTTGACGCACAAGCACATGCTCTCACACACATGGAGACAGTGTGAAGGAAGGCAAAAGAAGCAAAGAGGTGGGAAAAGTAATCGGTTGATTGTGATTTTTGATTTGATTCATGAAACTTCACTAACGGATATTTAGAGGCTCTGTTTTCCCCTATATCTAATCAAAGTATTAAACCATGGTACACATGACCCTACATAAGAAGATAGCCTTGTTCATCGACTACCTAAGCAAACAGACACATCAATATTCAGAGTTTAAGAGTCTAGTTTATGTATTTAGGGAGACGCTGTAAAATGTTACCTGAATTTGTGGTAAAAGCTTCAAAAATGATAATACAATCATCACATTGGCCAGGCCAACAGCAGTAACTTTTCTGGGTAAGTCAAGGTACAATTTCACTAGATAGACAGATGGATAGACAGAACAGCACTGACGCTTTTTCATAATAAATCAATCAATCAATCAATCAATCAATCAATCAATCAATCAATCTCGGCACTTTGAATTGCAATCGAATGACTAGATGACTAGAGATTCCCATCCCTAGTGAAGACCGAGATGGAGAGGAGAAAATGGTGCATGCATATGTGCATATGTGCATGTGTGCAAGCGAGGAGAGAAAGCACGGCCAATGAGTCTGCTGGGGGAATGTCATAAACCAGCTCCAGCTGGAGAAACGCAGTCCAGAACTTAAAAAGCCAGATGACAGCTGTGTGTGTGCGTGCATGTTAGAGTGTGTGTGTGTGGGGTGGGAGGAAGGGAGGAGAGTCAGGCAGTTCAAATGGGAACCAGGCTTGGAGCTCCTTTTAAAGCCCTCAGTGCAGAGCGGCCTGAGCCCCAGCATATGCAGGGGCAAATCTGGTTGTGATCTGCCCACAGAGGTCTGCGGGAGATAAGCACTGAGGGCTGGCAGAATACCAGCAGGAGGAAAGCTTGCTTGCTCTTTCTCTTTCTCTCCCCCCCCCTCTCTCACTGGCTTCAAAACCTCCCAGGCAAACATGGCCCCCAGCTCCACAGGCCTGCACTCTCAAAAGGCCTCCCTATTCACGGCATGGCATGTGTGCACAGGTCCACTTATCAAATACAAACTCGCATGTAATACCTGCATTTCCTTGCGCGTGGTTTAAAAGTTCAAACTGACTAACAGATCCAGCCTGTAATATACTAATACATACTCGTTATTTCATTAGATCAAACTAATCATGACCCCGACGTAACCCAAAAAAAGCAAGATGTGTTCTCTCTTTTCCAAGTTTACTGCCTCCCCACAAGATGATTTTCCTGTACACAACTTCCTCACTGAGGGGAGGGAGGGGAGACTGCAAACAAATTCTTGGCTCAGACTAAGATGGCTGCAATCACACCAGGAAAGCATACTCAACTCCCAGCAGCCAAATCTTCAGGCATTTCCATCTATTCAAAACAAGGGAGCAATTCATCTTATCTGTGCTCTCTTTATTCCGAAAGAGCATACCGAGTTTTGCAATTATTTCTCCTTAAACAGCGCCCGCATAGTCCGGATCCGCCTCGGAGACGTCTGAAGTAAACTAAATAATCAGGCTCCGCAGTTCGCATTCAAAAAGTTAGAGATGCTAAACCTGACAGGAGGTCATATATACAGACGGATTTTAAACATTTGTCCCTTTCAAGGGCAGCGTTTCGGTCAGACAGTTGTTACCGAAAAGCCACCTGCTATAGTCACGGCTTGCAGCCCAGGCTGGTGCTCCGGTAAATGTCTACGCACCACAGCAGGCATGTTTTGAACATTTCCATGCCATTTTGGAGGCAGTGAGCTAGCCGTTCTGCCGTGGAGTGAGAGTGACTAAGTGTTGTGCTGTGTCCTAGGTCTATAACCCTAGCGCTCTGCTGGTGAATCACCATGGCTACATCCTCAGTGGCTCACTGCATCCCTCCTCTACTCTCCTGCCGCCTAGCAACAGCAGTGCCATTGGACCTGATGCATCACTGATCCCAGGTAATCTCCGCAGGATTCACAGGTTTGCAGCCCTTTCTGCTATGAATGGAATCAAATTTCAGCATGACGATCTCAAAAATGGCCAAAACTTCCTATAGCACCTTGAGACTATTTTCAGGTGTCCATAATAATGGCAACAATAAGCCAACAACTAAATACGAAGCACTGATACTATCAACCTAGACTCTGACAAAACAGCACTGTGAACAGCCTGCAGTCTGGTGTTCTAAACCTGTTCAGTGCAATGAAGGCATTATCAGCCCTTTCAGGAGATCGCGCTGCTTTACTGCATGTGACGCATAAGAGCCAAAACTAGATCTGATATCAAACAAAAAGTGTGGATAGACACATTTCTATCTGTAGGTTTTAGTTGCTCAGTTGCAATAAACTAATTTTAGATGTCTGCCTAAAATGAGATGCTTTAATTGAAAACAATTCAGTAATCACAACAGGATGTATGAATTCAGTGCAACTTAAATATAACCGCAATATAATATATGATACAATTACTGTCCCCAGCTAAAGCCACTGAGGACGCCCCTGCGACATAAGGGTATCATCCCAGGCACAGTTCAGTACTTTTCTCCCCGACCCCATCAGGGTGTTGTACGAATCGTAGAAACATGCAGACCAAAAGCTTTAATAACAGGCATATAAACACAAGTCTGATCACCAAAACAGTTTCCCTACAACAAAATATTTTTCTGGAATGCTCCACAGAGTTTCTCTGTACATACTAACAGTAAATAATCACATCCTTTGCGGAGAACAAGTTTGAAGCTTACTGGATATATAAACAAGCACTAAATGTGTCTGATCAGGTCAACAAAGGAGACAAAATACAACTGTACCTCAGTTTGCTTCTTTGAAAATCTACTTGAAATGTAAACACATAGATAAACCTTTCAATCCTTTCACCACTCCTGAGAACCAAGCAGTCAGTTATGCCTAAACCAATGATAACTATAGCTGTGCATACACTGAAGACAGAATCAGCTTTCTTTAAAACTGTGCATGGCGCCACGTTCACCAACCTAGTCCATAAGGAAAAAGCATTCGAGACAGCAGATTAGGTCTGTCCACAGGGGGAGATTTCATCACCACACATTTGCGAAACTGAGTCAGATATCTGTTGACTGCTACATGCTTCTGCCATACCAGGTGCCGATTTTCATTTCACACGACATTTGCTAACGGAGGATGCCGAGTTCTTTGATTTGTTCAGACACCGACCACTCAAAATGAATGCCAAATGACTAAGGGGCGTTAGGCAACCGTTTATTTTCTACCATGTTTCAACTCTTGTTCAGTACTGCTAAGTCCTGACCATTGTATGATCCTTGTCATTAACCTTGCATAGGACTCACCTGTAATCCATCCTCAGGAGTGTCTGAGTCACTGTACATCGGGCAGCCTGCAAGGAGAAGAGAAGAAGAGTGAATAAGAAAGCCCAGCACTTGGGCCTACAGCAAGGGCAGCTCTGTAGCAGACAGGCATAGCCAGCGCTTATAGTTCAGACCACTGCGGTCCGTGTGCTCAGAGGAACATAGAACCGCACATTTATGCAGGAAATTCCAAACGTTAACATTCTCAAAAGGAAATACTGTATAGTTTAACTGGGAGCTGTACAACTCCAAACTAACCATTAACCACTGAGGTCTAAAATTACAGTCTGTTAAATGAGTTTGTGTCATGAAAAAATAACAGGCAGACAGTCAGCAATTAAGGTGAGAGAAGAAGGTTGGGGAACACAGTCCATAGTATTCCCACGAGTTAGAAGTCATGCTTCTCTACCTTTTGAACCAGTTAGCTCCAAAAGGTTACACTTCAGTCATCATGGTAACTGTCAAAGACTTTGTCCCATACCACATAAAGGAAAGAGCAAGGAAAAGAGGAGGGGGGGGGGGGGGGGGGGGGGGGGGTGGGGGGGGGGGGGGGGGGGGGGGCAGCGTGGATGGGAACAGCTTCGAGCCTCCTACAGCACGACTCCGCCAGTGCCAGGCCACAGTGCTGGATGAGCCATGTGCCTGGTTGCCATGGCAACAGAGCCCTGCATAGCTGACACACTGCGGTCCGAGCAGTGGAGCGATGCAACAGGAATACAGAGGAACCTGCGCGAGGCATTACACAACACGGCCGTGCCTGAAATACACAAGAGCAGCCCATCCCATCTGCTGAGTCTGCTCTGTCCTAGACCCTCCAGAAAGTTCCACCCAAACTGAACCACAGCGCAGTCAGTCAGTCTCCGTTACAGACATTAAGAGACAGTCCATGAAGAGTGCCAA